>JAVJIF010021673.1:0-67736 GCA_038442645.1 Agave tequilana
TTTATAACAAAATGGTCATGACAGTGATAACAATAGTCACATTGAGCAACGACAGCTCTAGCAACTACAACTTGTGCTAAAATCAACAACAATCAACAACTAAAACTTTGGTTGTAGCTTCAACAGCTATAATAACCTTTGTAGCCTTTGTAGGGAAATGAGAAGGAGGAGGTTGAAGAAGAATAAATTGCATATCCCTCAATTACTCTCCGAGGGGGCACTTATTGCCCCCTGGTGTTTTATTTGCACTTATCACCCCTGGGCTAATAATATGTTTAGAATTTTAATATTCTTTTTCCAAAAATGCCCTAAAGGGGTGTTATTTGCAACTCTCTCTATCTTTTTTCTCTCCCTCATTCACTCAGTCCCACGCTCTCCAACACAAGCCTCTTCCCCCTCTTTCATAAACCACTCTTTAATCTCTCCCCTCTCATTTACTCTGTCCCACTCTCTCTAACATAAGCCTACTCTCTATTTCTTCTTCTCTCCTTTTACTCTTTCTAATGATGCTCTATCTTAATATCTCTCATTCACTCCCTCACTCCACCTTTTCTCTCTCACATGTTGCTCCTCTCTCCTCTCCCTTTATTGTGCTAATAGCTACAATAATGATTGTAATAGAATCTATAACAAAGTGGTAACAACAGTGATAACAATAGTCACATTGTGACCATAATTGAGCGACGACAGCTCTAGCAACTACAACTCGTGAAAAAATCAACAATAATCAACAAGTGAACTTTTGGTTGTATATTCAACAACTCCAATAGATTTGTAGGGATAGGAGAGAGAGGAGGTTGAAGAAGAATGAGATCTAGAGAGGGGGAAGTGGAGGGAGTTTAGAAAGAGAAGACAATATAAAGAGACAAATAGATAGAAAAAGGAGGCACGAGAAGTATAGGGAGATGCAATGAGAAAGAGAGAGGTGCGAGAGTGTATGAGAGAGATGACAGAGAAAGTAGCGGACAGAAAGAGTCAGAGCAAAGAGAGAATGGATGGAGCTCAGAAAGAAAAGAAAGACAATATAGAATAGAGAAAGGATGATAGGGTAGAGAGAGATGGAGATTGAGAAAGCTGCGAGAGATTAGAGAGTGGTGATGTAAAGAGTGAGGGGAGAGTTGCTATAACACTCTTAAAGGACATTTTTTAAAAAATATATTAAAATTAGAAATGTGTTATATGCCAAGGAGGGTAAGTGGTAATTGTCAGAATTTTATAAGAGATTTTCATATATTATTATTAGTGTAGGCAATACCCCAAATATATAAGCATCACAATTACATGATAAACAACCTCTAATCCTATAATTACTTTTCATAATATTAGTAAAACTCCTAATAACATATAGAAATAACTTCTAGTAGCATATAAAGACATGACTCATGACTCCTAATATAATAACTACAATATGACTTCTAATAGGTAACTATAATAATAAAAAAATTTAACACTCTCCTTCAACCTGAAGCATAGATGTCGATTATGCCCAACTTGTTACAATACTAGCAAAACATGTCCTAAATAAAGTTTTCACACTGCTGATTCGATGCTACACTGATGATTCTACGTTGGAGTATTGATTAAGACAATGCTGGTTCAACATTGCTGAAGCATTGTTGTTGATGTTGAAATTATCAATCAAAACCTGATGAGCGCATGATCCTTGGATATAATTAGAACTTTAGAGATTTTCAAATAAGTAGGAGGTTTTGGAGATCCTCACCAGTAGAAGTGTAGATTTTGAAGATCCTCAAACATGATATGAGAGGTTTTAGGAGATCCTCAAACTCAGCCAGAAGAAAATGAGATTTTGAGATATCCTCAAACTCAGTATAAGAAGAGGTTTTGTAAAATCTTCAAATTAAATATAAAGAGAGATTTTGAGAGATCCTCAAATTCAGCCAGCAGAAGAAGAAGAGGTTTTAAGAAATTCTCAAAAACGCTAATAGTAGATGATAAGATTTTGAGAGATCTCTCAAATTCAGTAGAGTAAATACCAAGAAGCACATGGACAGACTTAGCCACAGGCAAATAATTCTTTTCCTTGAGTTAGGCAGTAGAAATCAGCATAGATGGCACAATACGAGCAGTTAATGATCACAGTTGACTCAACAGAGACAATAAGAAGCACCAGAAGTCTCGACAATAGATTATAGAGACCGTATATGTTGTACTTATTGCTGTGGAAATAATTGGAGATAATCGAGGCGATATTGAGAAAATAAGAAAACAACAAGAGTGCTAGCGAGTGTTGTAGAGGTGATCAGGAACCACAAACTTAGTTGGTAGGAGCAACATAGGACTTTGAATGGTATAGAATTGATGTTAGTTAGGGTTTGTGACGATTATGACGAGTTAGAGATCAGTTAGCAAGGAGATGTTGGGCAAAAAGAAGGCAATGAAATATCACGTCAAAGATGACAAAGAAGAAACAAGAGCTCAAACAAGCCGTTTCCATCCTTCGAACCAAGAAGACCTCCTCGAAGAAGCAAAGCATTCAGAAGATCCCTTATGTAGAAGTTCCTAAACGGTATGCCATGGGGGAGAGGGCAATAGCAGCGTGTTGTGACAGGTGTCAGGATGCTGGCAGTCTGTTATTGCAGCAGCTGGGTCTCCCCATCTCTCCTCAACTTCCCCCAGTCTTTGGCTCCGGTGCGATCCATTACTTGGGAGTCTCATGCACGTACGCTTCCATTTGAGGTTTTTAGATGAACAATATCACATATTATTCACGACACTATTCATGATGAACAATATCCTGTGGTACTGTTCACATGAACAATAATTTTTCTGGCGAAGGTAAGAAAAGCTAAAGTTACGGTGTTTGAAGAAGAGAATAGGGCTAGGATTTTTGCTCTGATACCATGTCAGAATTAAGAAGAGATTTTCGTATATTATTATTGATGTAGGCAATGCCCCTAATAAATAAGCATCATAATTACATGATAAGAAAACCTTAAATTCTGATATAATTACTTCTAATAATATGAGTAAGATTTCTAATAACATATAAAAATATGACTCCCATTAACATATATAGAAACGCGACTCATGACTCTTAATATGGTAATTACAATATGACTCCTAACATGTTACTATATTAATCAAAGACTTTAACAGTAATAAAACACATAAGAGGAAATAAGTGCTAGTCAGGGTTTAGTTAAGGGGGTGTATTTGCAATTCACCTTAATCTAAAGTTAAATTGAGATTATAATATAATTAAATTAAGATATTTAATTATGATCTAATGATGATAGATTAAGATATACCGATTTTGGATAGCCATAGAAGTTAAAGGGAGATGAAATTATTAATTAGGAACCTCGTGATTTCCCTCTTTCTCCTTTATTTTTAATTTTTTCGCAGGGTTTAATATGTTACATTTGAAACTTTACCGAAATTAAGCGATACCAAATGTGTATTAGCAAAACTTAGTAAAATCAAAATTTCATGTTAGTTTTTGCACCACTACTCAACTAAACTGGGACGAAATTGACGAAACCATAACGTAACTGTCAAACCTCATACTTTGTTCTACAATGACTGTACATGAAAATAATCAACATTTCCTCCATGGGGCATTAAAATTACCCTCTCCCTATATGTTGAGCTAGTTACCTGAGTGAGCAAAAGTAGTACTCTCTCTCTCTCTCTCTCTCTCTCTCTCTCTCTGCGCGCGTGCGCGCGTGTGTAGTTAAGAAAAGGAAAAGAGAAAGAACTCCTCTGATTATAACAAATGGTAATACCATTATCTCAATCTTTATTTGTCTAAAACATTTAGCATATAGGATGTGTTTATGAATCTATCAATCAAGTGATAGCAACACAAATGAATTTTCAATTACGAATCTAATAAGACTACTTGATCCAAAGAATAGAAGTCCCAAACATATTACTTTCCTTTTTTGCATTGTCCATTAAAGATTGAAGAGGGGGTTCTTCTTGTGTTACTAGATTAGTCTCAAAGAAAAAACCCCCCCCCCCCCCCCCCCCCCAAAAAAAAAAAAAAAAAAAAAAAAAAAAATTTCTGCCTACCTCTCCCTTATGTAGCATGGACACGTCTGTTGTGAATTCAAGCCGTGTTGGACGCGCCTATGATACTTTAGTTTTGTGTATACTTTCTGGAATTTAACATGTGATCAGTGAGTTGTATCTATGTTGGCATGTTCCCTGTCCATGCAACATAACCTCTCTCATACACACAAACACACACAACTTGATTTTAAGGAATAAGGATCCAGAGACAAGTACTCAAACACACACACACACACAAAAAAAAGAAAAAAACTTGGTTTTAAGGAATAAGGATACAAAGACAAGTACATGCACAAAATGACTAAAGAGAACGTATGGATAATATTTGTGGTCAATGTCAATTTGATCTCATTGTTCATTACATGTTCAATCATTTAGCATAATGGAATGTAAAGAAACTCTAAATTTACATCATTTCAGGTGGAAGATGCATTAAAATGCATAATGAACGGATAAACTGCAAGCGGCGTTGATGATTTTTCTCTCACTCCCTCTGCAGATTGTAGCTTCCGAGAATCAAATGGATCCAATAGCGAACAGGAAAGAAAATTAGAGGAGCACACTATTACTGATGTAGCTTCCAAGAATCAAATGGATCCAATAGCGAACAGGAAAGAAAATTAGAGGAGCACACTATTACTGATGTACCTTCAACCAGTAGGTCTCAAATGACTATCAATTCCAAAATCCATGGGATATTCTTTGGCCAAATCACTGAGTGAATTTCTAAATTCTAAAGGTTCAAAATCTGGAAAAGGGAAAAATTTAAAGAGAGGATCCCGAAGTTTAAAAATCATGTATAATGAGATGCTTGATTGATCATAGTCATCGAATATTTATAGTAAGCTTGAAAATTTCAACATATTTCATATACATCTGACAAGAAACCCAACTCTTCATCAACATGTGCAAAAGGGTGTGTTCGGCTGATTTGGCTTGGAAATCCAACTAAAAAGTTGGAGCTTAGTCGAATTACTAGAGTTTCTTTAACATTTTTGTATCTGGCAAGAGGAAACTTTGACACTCCAAGATAGAATGAGGCCTCCATTCATCCACAACCCTCCATGATGAAATGTGTAAGTAACAAGTTTGTACCTCAAGTTCACTGATTGCCTGATCATCATCACCAGATTCACCACTACTATTATCATCACCTAACCCTTCCATCTCAATGGAGTCATTATGTAAAACACGACTCTTGAAATAGCTGACAAAATTTTACAATTGGCTATCAAAGCTAATGACAACTCTCCGAGTTGGTGCCTAATTCCTGTTTAAGGAAACTAAGAACAAGAGAATGATTTGCCACAAATCCTAGAAAGGTCGGTTGATCATGAGAGCTGAAGCCTACTTTAACGACCATGCAGCTCAAGATCATGCAATCTAAGAAACAATCTAACGACATATTTGATAGAGAACTGCATTCGACTTTTAAGACACAACATTAAGAATCTACTGAAGTACATATCTTCTAACACCAAATACATGAACCAAATCAAACCTCAAGATATCTAATAATAGTGGTACAATTCTAGAAACAAACAAATAAAAGATGTAACCATGTAAATCGTTCTACACTCCAATTGAACTTGAATTCAACCCACATCTTTATACTTGGCTACTCACCTTTCTGACCAAATACCATCTAATTATCTCGATGAATTACCCTAAAAGAAAATCATCTCGATGAATTGATAAACTTGGATTATTTCTATTGCCTCTACCTCAACAGTAAGCCATTTCTGATATTAATTGACAAGATAAAATAATACTCTCGATATGCAAAATAAAATGTCTGAACTTCAACGAGGTAAATTTCAAGAGCTATCAAAAAAAGGTAATAATAAAAAAAATAAATAGAAGGAAAAATTGTAGCGACAATAATTATTTATTCTTTTTACCTCATTTTCAGTAAAACCTGCGATTATCCAAATTGATTCTTGAGAAGTTATCGAAATGCCCTAAAAAGAAGTTTCAATTTGATCGGAATCGCACTCCCATCACATGAGAAGGAGTTCAGGAATGGGTTGTTTGCATTCAATGAAGTGGGCGGAAGTGAGGAAATGAGAAGTTTTTTTTTTATAATGAGAATTTGTGTGTTTCTTTTTCAGTTGACAGTGAAAAAGTATATTAATATATTAGCTATTGACAATTGATGAGAGTTGTAGACAGTAAGCTCCAAAAATGAAGAAAATTTACTCTTTGTAAACCATCGTCGACAACTCTCTCTTTGGCTCTGTCGACAGCTCTGATGACGATAACTCTTTCGAGCTGTCTATAAGAAGAGTTAAAACTTAGAAATTTTTTAAAATAAGTTTCTCAAAACTTGTGTAAAGCACAAAAATAAGTTAAACAAAAGATTCAAACTATTTTGTTTAAATCACAACTCAAACTTAAAACTTTTGTTCTTGAAAATCAATTCAAATTTGTGTGTGCATAAGGTTGAGCAATCAAAATTAATCTATACTTTACAAAACTCTAAACCCACTTGCAAACTAGAGTCTTTTTCTTGAAATGATCTTCTTCTTCATTTTGACTCTATCAGTTTTGATTCTTTTGAGCTAGACTATTTCTTGAGTACTTGATATGATATTTATGCTTGAACTCTTGAATCAACACTAGTTTAGCTTCAAAACTTGAGTTTGAGTTTCTTTTTAAAGCTAAGCACTAAACTATGTTCTTAAATAAATCTGAAAGTAAAACAACACAAGTTCATTAGTACTATAACTATATTAGCTAATTATCATTAAAACTAGAGTGATGGACCTTTAAGCCAATAAATAAATCATAAAATATTTATTTTATTATGTTGTTTTAATAAATAATCTTTGGAGAACTATTATTGAATATTAATAGATATACCTTTTAGAAAGTATTTTGTTGCTTAGTTTATTTGATGATATTTAGTTATTTGATTATTGAAAACTAGTTATTTTTTAATATTTAATTATAGACCATTGGAATATTTAATTTTTAGTTATAGACATTACTTATTTTAATAATATTTAACTATAAACGTTATAATGCATTTGATAATTAATATTTAATCGTTTACAACTTATGTTTTGTAACATTTAATTGTGGACTTACTTAGCTTACGATACTAAAATAATTAATTATATGCATTTTATAATTTTTCTTGTTGATGTGTGGGTGTGTGCAGCATCATAAATTAATATTATGGTCCTATATTTAATTATGAACATTAATTTGTAGAAAAATTTATAATTAACTATGATCGTTAATTATTTTAATAATATTTTAAATATGAATATTGGGTAGTTAATTACGGTAGAACAATAAGTTAAACATAAATATTAAAATAGTTAATAATAATCAATATGGTCATAATTTATCCCAATTTAAATTTCAAATTTGTCATTGAAAATCAGACATTTTGTCCCAACCCCAACCATTAGTTCCAGTGAGACAAATGTCCAAATCCCACTCAAGAATCCCCATTGAATAGCGCCCTCTTTGAGAAGTTAGAGTTAAAACCTTAAAGAGGTCAAAATACATTTCATTCTTCTAGGTTTTTTCAACATATCTCTCATTAGTCAATGATTTCCCAAATTAAGTTGAATCAAAGTTGAAGAGACTAAAGGACCTTGGTGGTGTTAACACCATCATGAATTTAACAGGGACTGTTAGTGTTTACAAAGAGGTTAGCATTATAATTTTCATTTATAACAAGTCTTTTCTCTTTTCTTAAAAAAAAATGTATTTGCTTTAAACTTAACTAGTTCTTCACCGTGTCTTAATTGAGATTTAGGAGAAAGAAGGAGATAAGGGAGAAACAAAAAAAATGGGGATTAGAATGGGTAGGATTTTCCAATAGTGCCTTAGGGGTTTAATACAATATTTGTAAAGTTTTTTAAGAAAATTATATTCATCCTAATAAGGTCGGAACTGACAGATGGAATCATTAATTTATCTTCCAAAATGATTGTAAGATTATATAGCTTAATATTGGATTTTTTAAAATTATTTTTTTTGGGGTTAACTGTTTTCATCTACATTTTTTCATAGAGATTTTGGAACATAAAGAAAGTAGTTGATAACAAATAAATCAAATAATTTAACTGCAATAATGATCGAAAAGAAATAAAACGTTATTAGCACCTCACATGTTGATGCTTAAAGTTCATTTTTATAGCAATGCAGAATGGTACATGGTTGCATTTTTCTTTCCCTAGGTTACTTTCAACATCATGAGCACTCTTGAAAAATAAAGTAATTTAAGTTTAGAAAATGGTTGTTTGGTTAGGGTGGAAGTGAGGAAGTGAGAAAGTAATAATAATTTCCTTTGAAACTTGAGAATTAGTTAGTGAGTTTTCCGTTGTTTGGATGTTGTTGGGAAGTGTGATTTGAAAAATGTTATTATTTTTCTGGTGTTTGGATGATAATGTGAATGTGAAAGTGAAAAAGTTGACCACAAAGTTGATCATAAAATGATATTAAAATAAAATTAATTAAAAAAATAAAAATTAGATTGTAATTAGAATGCAAGTGAGATTTACATGATCACAAAATTAACTGTTTTGAGCTACAACTTATTACAAATGAGATTTATATGACTACAAAAGTAACTGTGGCACCCTGAAAGTGAGGAAGTGATTGTGTAAAAAGAAAAAGAAAAAAGAAAAAAGAAAAAAGAAAAAAGGGTTTTCTCATTTTTTTCCAATGTTTGGATAGATAGGAAAGCGATCAATTATACTTCCCCGTTTCCTAACTTCCGCCCACTTTCTTGCAACCAAACACGCGCAGATGACTCCTATCGCTGAACATGCCCATAAAGTCATGCTGGCTTGTGAACTAGACCTTCACACAACAACATCTTCTTCAGCAAGGAATTAAAACAAAGGTTGATCAATTACATTACATATGAATCTTTTCATTTTTATATATCTTAAATCTTAATTTAAGAATGTAAGAAAAGAGATCTCTGGGCATGGGTTGAAATTCTAACTCGACAAAATTTTTTTTGGATTGGATATGGATCAAATTAACCGATTGCGCTTGACCCGAACCTATAAGAGTGGGTAGGGCATGGACTTGAACTTAAAAACCAATCTCATCTACATTTTGACTCTTGAACTTAACCATACCCCAAATAGAGATTAAAGTTAATTATGACTTGAATATTTGTGAAAGTAGCTCGACTCAACTGCATAAAATCTCAAATGATGAACTAAGAGGTTCCTTTGTATTATTTGATCTTAAAACAACTATAAGTGCACCAAATTGATTTTTGATTTCAGCAAAAAGAATTTTGGAAGGCAGAAAATACATCCAAACAATTTCTCATGGGGTAAATATAGAAACCCCCCAGCATTTACCTCAGATTGAGCCATACGCCCCCTAACGTTTACCTCACATTCAACAATACCCCTTAACGCTAATTTTCCTTCATTTTGGCCCCTCCACCGTCAATTCTCCAATTTTCTGTTAAAAATGAATTTTCAATCTAAAAACACTTTCAATCTCTTCTTCTTCTTCTCCATAATTCAATTCTTATCCTCATCTGCCCAAACTCAAACCCAATTCCTCTCTCTCTCTGGCTGCTCTCGCTTCATCTTCGCTGCTATCAACTGTCAAAGGCCCATCACTCTAGTTTTAATGATGATTAACTCATGTAGTTATAGTAGTAATAATCTTGCGTTATTTAAGATACACGTTTAATCAAGATTATGATTTTGTGTTTAGCTTCAGCAAAAGACTTGAAGTCAAGTTTTGAATTTAATTGTGTTGATTCAAAAGTTCAAGCATAAAAATCACATTATATACTCAAATAGAAGTAAAGCTCAAAGCAATCACGTTTAGATCGTGTCAAGATGAAGAGAACGATCACATCAAGAAGAAGATTCTAGTTTGTAAGGATGTTTAGATTCTTATAAAGTTTATATTAGATTTGATTGCTCAAGCTTGTACACACAAACCAAAGTTTAATATTGATTTTCAAGAATAAAAGTTTTTAAGTTTCACTTTAACCGTTTTATGTTTTTAAATTTATCGTTTTAGAAAATAAGTTTTTATTTTAAAATAATTTTGATATCTTAAAAAGAAGTTCACATGTTTGTGATATATGTTGACTCTTTGATCGCACATATTTGTGCTCATATAGATTTATACAAACTTATTTTGTGGAATTTATAAAAATTTATTTTGAATTTAAAAAGACTTTAAAATATAAAACAAAATGTGTTTTGGCTGTGGCAGGTCGACCGCAAGGTTGAACGCCATGAAAAGCTGAATGCTTTGCCAGTCAACTATACGGTTTAATGGGCGTGCACATCATGCTCATAGCACTTAGCTCTAGGCTTGGTCGACCTGGTTATCGACCACTAGCCTAGCCCTGTTTGGGCAAGGGCCAAATCGGTTGATCAGGCGGTCAACCACCAATTCTGAGCTCAGACTGAGCTCAGACTCCTGTTCAGGACGGTCGACCGGGCGGTCCAACGACTATATTATAGTCGTTGGAAGTCGATTGGGCGGGCGACCGCAATGCTTGTAGAAGCAAAAGATTACCTCTAAGGGCTGATTTTTGGATTTTTCTGTTTTTTGTTTTATTCTAAACCAATATATTTTACTTTATTTGAGTTTAATCACTGTTTTAATAGTTGGGTTTACTCTCAAATCATTTATACCATTTCATTTTCCTATAAACGGGGGTCATTGTAGAGAGTTTCATACAAGAATTTTCAACATAAAATTTTATGTTTTAAGTTTTGAAAAGTTTTAAAAAAATCAAGAAAAAAAAAAGTTTTGGGAAATACAAGTTTTGTGCTATATATTCTTACATTTTCAGAGAAGTTTTCCTAAGTGTTTTCTCAAGAGCTTCATTTAAAATTTGAGTTTTCTCACAAAGTTGAGCTATCATCTCTATATCTATTTTTATAAGATTCTTGAATTGTGAGATTTCTTATTTGTGATCTTTATGGTCATTAAGTGTTGTAATCTTCTTTTTGCTTTGTGCTCTCCTCTTGGGTAGAGGAGTTTTTTTGCTTTGTGCATTCCTCTTGGGTAGAGGAGTATTTGCTTTGTGCCCGCTTCTTGAGTAGAGATTTTGGATATCCTTTTTGGAGTTTCTTTGTGGAGATAGTGAAAATACTTCATTGCGGTGAAGGCGGGGACGCAGAGCAAATAGCTCGAACCTCAAAACAAATCTCTCGTGTTTACATTTGCATCTCTCAACTCAACTCTACTCTTACTTGGTTATTATTGCTCATCATTATATACTTGGTATTGTTTATATGTTTACACTTATTTTGAACCAAGAAAGCAACTAAGCACTTCATCTCTTATTAAAGAGAAATCTTGAGAAGTTCTAGAACCTTTCACCGGGAATTTGGCTTCACATCTTGATTATCATTTGTGTGTTCATTTTATTAGTTAAGGTTTTTAATTTTCGCATTTAATTAGCACATCACCTATTTACCCCCATCTATGTGATTTTCAATCTCTTCTCCCTCCTCTCTCATGTTCGGCGTCGCAGATCTGGATCCAAACCCGAATCTGAAACCCAACTTGATCCGCATCTGCACCACCAACCGGAAAATCAGGAATTATCGACTGAAACTTTTACGATAATGATTAAGGATGAAAAGAAATGGGAAATTCTACTCACACTCACCCTTTTCATTATCTACACCCACCCTTCTCTTTTCACCTATTTATCAACTTCAAGTTATCATAATTTGTTCCATACACTCCTAAAATTTTTAAAATATTCTTTTCTATTTTATCATCTATTAGATTTAAATTAGTCACTGAATCTTGTCAAAACAAAACCTTTAGTCTTTCCTAATCTCTGTCTCCTCCCCAGTGTACTCTATTAGACCGACTCTATCCTCTCTGTCTCATCATTTTTGTGCAATTATTGTCTACTCATAGATTTTTCCGGCCAAAGACAACGAGAAAGGCGCAGAGAAGGCTCCAACAGCATCCGTTGCGCCATCAACATCTCCGGCTGTATCTGCAAAGGCTCTTCCACGATCGACTTCAGGTATTCAAGTGGATGCTGGAAGAGAAGAGGAGAGTCAAGCCTTGTGATCCTTTGGAGAAAAGAAAGATCGACGAGGAGAAGGCCATTCTGAAGCAGATCATTCGAGCAAATTTGATTCCATTGTTGTGAACAAGAAGATAACTCATCTTGCTTTTGAACTGTATTAAAGAATGTTGAATTTGGATAGTGTTGTTATGGTCCTAATGCTGATGAATCTCACGATTACGACCTGCATTATTTTAGGTTTAAGATTGTAAGCATGATGATTTTAGATTTATCTACACTTGGGAATAATAAAGTAAATTGATTTCTAGGTAAGTTTCTGCATTTCCCTGTAGATTTCTTTGATAGTCTGACATGAAATTTACGCTAAAGGTGTGAAATCTCTAACTACTTGTATTTTATTTGATTTTGTAGTTGTTTGTTAGAGATATCAATGACAACACGTGACTCATGTAAAATATGTGATCAATGTGAAAGAAACTCCTCATGAAATCAAGCAGATCCTAAAATCTCTCCATTATTATAGGAAAACATGACACTCATGGGACTCATGCACCATGTGCTTCTCATTCTCTTTCTCAATAATATTTCCTAATGTTTCTCCCAAATCAGTGTAAATATGTGACCAATATGTGTATATATATACAACCAAGAGACATAGCTGCTGATATCTTGTCATTGCTAAAATAAGTGTTCTTCTCCTTCTTCTTTATCTTGGTATCAGAGCAACTCCTGTACCATATCAAGTATTTCCTCTTCATCTTCCCTCACCTTCATCCAAACACCCACATCTATGGTTACTCCTAATCCCAATGTCACTCACTTTTTAAATGTCAAACTACCTACTGTGGCGTTCCCAGATTCTTCCTCTTCTCAAACTCCACGACCTTGAAGGCCTCGTTGACGAAATCTCTCCGTGTCCAGTCTGGTTCGTTCCTTCTACTGAGAAGGATGCTCAGCTACTATCAATCTGGAGTACATTCATTAAATCAAGCTTGATCAGATGCTCTTATGCTGGCTTATCTTCTCGCTCACTGAGGCTGTTCTTGCTCATCTCGTCAGCCTCACCATATCTCGTGATGTGTGGTGCTCTCTAGAGCGAATCTTTGCGTTACCCTCCAGATTTAGAATGCAGCAACTTAAATACTAGCTACACATCGTCAAGATGGGCACTTCTTTTATGTCAGAGTACATCCAGTCTGTCGAGTCCATTATGGACAACCTGGCGGCAGTGGCTAATCCAGTTGCCGACTCTGACCTCGTCTCTACCTTGCTCAGTGGTCAGCTCCCAAGTATGACTCGTTTGTCACCTCCGTCAACACATGAGTTGACCCTGTATTGTCAGAAGAACTCATCGGCCTCATGCTTCGCCAGGAGATTTATCGTGTGCGTGCTATCACACCAGACTCCACAACCCTCATCTTCCCTTCTCCTGCGGTTCGTATTGCCTCCCGCACTCCAAGCAACCATTCGGCTGTAGGGTGGGAGAAAGATTCGTGTAAAGTTTCCTTGAATCAATTGAAAGTTTAGAACAAACTAATGCTCCTACTACAAGGGAGGGAAGATGTTGAGTCTTGAATCTCCCCTTTGTTTAATGCTGGGTTCTTCAGGTGGCGGTGGAAAGTGAATCTTATTTTCCGTTGACCGGGTGAATGTCAAAAACTTTTGGGGATCTTCTCTTTAGATGGTGGACGAAGTAACACAGCTCTGTCGACCAGAAATCTCAAAGAGATTGTAGGCAAAGGTTAACTTGTACGCAGCAAGTTAGTTGAAGAGTTGGACTCTCTTTTCTTCTCTGTGGAAGCTCTCAAGTTAAATTCTTCTCCTTGATCTCTCTTCTGCCTTCTGTCTCTGTGTCTATGTATGTGTGTGTGTATCTTTCCTTCATAGCAACGGGGCTATTTATAGAGGTTTCAGGAGCGAACGTGCCCCCTAAAAACACTCCACAATGGGGGTTAACTTCCTCATTATGTGGGTGGTGATTGACCCCATAACGAGGGAAGTTATAACTGAGGCGCGGGTTTCGACCCACGCGCTTTGATGCTGAGACGCGGGTTTCGACCCTCGCGCCTCAGTGTCGCAGTGCTACTGAGCTGAGACGCGAGTTTTGACCCACGCGCCTTGGTGCTGCAGTGCTGCTGAGACGCGGGTTTCAATCCATGCGCCTTGGTGCCGCAGTGCTGCTGAGCTGAGACGCGGGTTACGACCCACGCGCCTTGGTGCTGCAGTGCTGCTGAGCTGAGACACGGGTTTCGACCCACACGCCTTGGTGCTGAGTGCTGCTAAGACGCGGGTTTCGACCCACGCGCCTTGGTGCCGCAGTGCTGCTGAGCTGAGACACGGGTTTCGACCCACGCGCCTTGGTGCCGCAGTGCTGCTGAGATGCAGGTTTTGACCCACGCGCCTTGATGCTGAGACGCGGGTTTCGACCCTCGCGTCTTGATGTTGTGATGATGGTCATGATTTGCCCTGCGTCTGGAGTTTGGAACTCTGCTTTTTGGTGACTTGTCTTTTAGTGATCTTTAGACAGCGTACAGAACCCCCTCCAAAGTTTTCGATATTCCGTAGTTAGCTGGGACAGATTTTGAAATACTTTGGACTCTAGCTGAATTCACCCTTATGTCTGGACTGACAATGCTCCGGGCTTGATCTTGCTTGGAGTATGGTCTTCGTGAGTATACTGTGGAGATCTTTGAAGCCGCCAAAATTGATTGTGTTTAGTGTCTAGATACACAGTCTAAACCTCCCCGATGCTTTGAGTCTGTCGTTGGTGCACTTTGAGCCAGGGGTGGACAGTCGTCTGCTTGTGCCAGTGTACTTTGAACTGAATTGCAGAAGCAAGGACTGAATGCCAGTTCTGTGGACGCAGGGGTAATACTGCTTTAAAGACGCACCTTCAATAGGGGTGCATCTTTTGGGATAAAAACGCGACTGTTACTCCATGAGGCAGACTCGACTTTGGCCGGGTTGAAAGGATGCGATCTTCGAAGGAACGCGTCTTTTGGAATGAAGACGCGGCTTTCCGGGCGCAACTCTGGCCATGTTGAAAAGATGCGTCCATCGAAGGGACGTGTCTTTAGAGATGAAGACGCGACTGTTGGATGCGAATCCGTGCCATGAGTATGTTGCCACGTGTCCTGTAGAATTGAGAGGACATCTTCTTTTTGGCGTGCGAACTTCACGCTGCATTTAATGCGCTGTCTACACATCAGGCGGTGATTAGGCGTCGAGCCAAGCGCCGCGTAACTTTGCGAATCACTGTGCCTATAAAAGGCAACAGTCCTTCAAGAGTCATCATTAGACTCTCCTTCGTCTTCGTGTGCATCTGTTAGGGTTTGAGAAAGGAGCTTTTTTGTTCTCGTTTCCTTCATCTAACATCAGATCCTTGATCACAATGGCACCAAAGGCTAAGCATACTGCTTCGTCTTCAAAGGCGGTCGTCCCTGAGACTCAGATGGGCGGTTCCTCCATGCAGGAAACCCCTCTTTCAGGTATAAAAAGCCATCGGACTTGATTTTCACCATTAAAGGAGTTTACAGAGTTCTTTTAATTCTTAAATCTCTTTTGAATGTGAACCGCCAACGCGGGCTTAAGCCCGTGTTTAATCGTCAGGCGCAATTTTTTGAGTCAATCAACAGGGCGCAGGTTTGATGACCTCTGCTCCTTTTATCTGCTCGAATCTGCGTCGGCTTTGTTGAACACAGGGCCCCAATGAGCCTTGCATTTTGGATTCAACACTTAGAATATTTCTAAGTGTGAAAGATTCAGACGCAGATTTCTTATGACTCTTGCGTCTTGTGAAATCAGATGCTGGTCCTCATGAATCTTGCGTCTGAGTCCAATACTTAGAAATTTTTCATAAGTCTTGGATTTTCAAAAGGCGGGCTCCATGCTAGCATCGCGATCTTGGGATCTGGATGCAAATTTTGATGATCTCCGCGTCTGGGTTCATTTTTGCGTCTGAAGTTTTCAGCAATAGCTGCGTCTGTCACATAGTTTTTCTGTTGAAGTATACTAAGATTCAGATCTTCTAATTTTTGTTTGCTTCTTGTAGGTAGGCTTAATCATCCTTTTTCATATTCACTGGGTCCCTGGGAGAATATTTCGGCCAGCGAACTTGTTCGATGGTCGACACTGGAGAAGAAGTCATGGCTCTTGTTCTCGGGAGACGAGGATCTGACATCTGCCGAGATCTCTTTGGATTCAATGCACCGGTCATGCTTCTTGGCATGGCATGGTCAGAGTGAGTATGGCGGTGGATATGGTGGTAGGTATGGTCTTGGATTCTCCCTTCACCTACCCCAGAAGTGACATCGATGAAAGCTCCATGCTCATTAAATGACTTTCTGGTGGTGGAGGTGTTCATCAACGAAGGATCATAACCCACATCGGATGGTCAGGTGAAATCAGAAAATTCTGCTGCCTTTCGACCTCAAGAAGCACCATTGTTCTTTCGATGTTCACATCATGCATGGTGACGTAATCAGCTTCCAAACGTCATCACAGTGCTCAACCCATCTTGGCGCCCTTCCAAACATCTTGTATTTGGAGTGGTGAATATGCTTCAAGGAGTGAGTGCAACCTTTGAGAGAGAGGGACTTCTCTGTACTCCTTTATTGTAACACTTAATCTTATTGTATAAGAGAGCATTTTGTATCACTTTCATATGTCTGGATATAAATAAAAGTGACACTTTTTTTCTATTATCTTGAACTCTTTTTTTTTTTAAGTCAGACGAATAGAATCAAAGAATCTTTGACTTGTCAAGACTATGATGATAATCTTAACGAGTCAAATTTTGTAGAGAAAGATCCTATTCAGGAACTCAACAATACTGTCAGAGGTGTGATATTAACTTGATAAGGGATAAGATAATTTTTGTGGACCTGCCACTCTATAAAAGAAAGTAACAGGTGAAACTTTTACCCCCAGGGACGATGAGCCTTTATCAGATGTTTAGGATTAACTTGATTAAGATCAGCTGGGGAGTTAATGAAAACACTGTTAACGGTGTAATGTTAACCTAACAATGTTTTTAGGTAGACTTGTTGTTCTGTTGAGGAGAATAACAAGTGAGATTAGATTCGCGGGGGATCTAGGAAAGTCTTTACGGTTAGAAGTGTGATATTAACTTAACGGGTTGAATGTAGTCTTGTCAGAAGTGTGATGTTAACTTGACAAGGATGTGAGTCAGAGGTGTGATATTAACTTGACTCAAAGCATTTCAGTTTTATTTGGGAAAACTGAAAGTGTCACTGTCATAGGTGTGATGTTTAACTTGGCAGTGAGGGTAATGCTAGAGGTGTAATTTTGAACTTGGCATTGGTCATCTCGACTTTGACAAGGAAGTCCGAGGGAAAGTCATGACCATAAGTGTATTGTTGAACTTAGCAATGACCTGGATGCTAGAGGTGTAGTGTTAAACTTAGCATCGTTCATTTCAGCTTCGATTTGAAAGTCTGAGAGAAAATGACTGTCAGAGGTGTAATATTGAACTTGGCAGAAACTTGATTACTGTTAGAAGTGTAATGTTAACTTAACAGTAATTTGTCAGAGGTGTGGTATTAACTTAACAAAAATTGACTTGTGATAAGAGCAGTTTGAGGACCTGCCATTCTGTGTATGAGAATTGACAAGTGAAGTTTGAAGTGCCAGAGGTATAGTGTTAACTTGGCAAATTTGAAGGTTTGCTACTCCATGTAGAGTTGACAAGCAAAGTTTGTACTCAATAAGGAGTATTGAAAATTTTCATTACCAGAGGTATAGTGTTAACATAGCAATGATTGTATTTTGTAGACGTACCATTCTGTATGTGAGAATTGGTAAGGGATTTTGGAGGGAAGAGTGAAACTAAGTCCACTTAGGATTTTTAGCAAACCCTCAGCTGTGAACGGATTTGTGGTCCCTTTATCAACTACCGTTTGAGTTGGGCTAGCCATGCTATTTCCCTCAGCATAGTGAGTTGTCGAAGACTTATGTTGGGCTTAGAAGCCAACATTTTCCTCTATCCTTAGCCGTCAGAGGCGACAGATGTTAATGAAGATGGGAACATTAGATCCTAAGTCTCATCTTTTGTCTCTTTTACATCATGCATCATGGTGCTATCAATGCGCTATTAGCTTGTCACTGATCTATCGTGATGTAACATGAAGGAAAGAAACTTTTCTTGGATCTGGAGCTTTGATCAGAGGTGTAATTTTAACTTGATCAGTGAAGGAGTACTATTAAGGATAGTACTTCTTCAGGAACCTGCCATTGATCGGCATCATGAGTGTATCGCCATTTGAGGTTATGAGGCGATATGATCCATTTGAGTAGACTGACTCTACTACAAATGGTCCTTCCCATTTGGGCTGGAATTTTCCTTTTATCTTATGTGTCATCACCATGGGTCTTCTGACGGCTAAGACAAGGTCACCTTTCTTGAAAGTTCGCACTTTAACTTTCTTGTTGAAGGCTCTGGTAATCCGGGCTTGGTAAAGCTCGATTTGTTGTTGGGCCTGCAGACGTTTATCATCCAAGGCTTCCAATTCTTGGAGTCTCTATCGATGCTTCTCCTCTTTGTCATCTCCGCTGTCAAGGCGACGCGTAGAGATGGAATTTGAATTTCCAGTGGAAGCACGGCTTCACACCCATATACCAAGGAAAATGGCGTAGTTTTAGTCGGGGTTCGAACAGTCATGCGATAGGCCCATAAGCATTCACCCAGCTTGTTGTTCCAGTCACGCTGACTTTTTGAGACAAATTTCTTGAGGAGCTTGCCAATGGTCTTGTTGAAAGCTTCTGCGAGACCATTAGTAGCGGGGTAGTATGCCATTGAGGACACACTCTAGATTCTGAACTTAGCGCAGAATCTCTGGAAAGCCTGACTGATGAACTGGGGTCCATTGTCATGGACGATTCGCCGAGGTACCCCAAAACGGTAAATGACGTGATGTTTAACGAACTTGATCACGTTGGATGACTTTACTTCCTTCAAAGGAATGGCCTCAGCCCATTTGGAGAAGTAATCGGTTATGGCTAAAATAAACTGATGTCCTTTTGGTGATGGTGAGCTGATAGGGCCAACTACATCCATCCCCCACATTTCAAATGGCCAGGTAGAGGTCGTAGAGTGAAGGTACCCTGGTGCTTGATGGATGAAATCGCCATGTACTTGGCAGGCGTGACATCTTTTGGCATAAGTGATGGTGTCAGCAATCATCTTGGGCAAATAGTATCCCAACCTTTGGAGTCGATATGCCAGTTTTGGGCTAGGTTGATGGGCTCCACACATACCGTCATGTGCTTCTTTCGATATTTTCTGTGCCTCTTTTGGTGAAAGGCAGCGGAGCAAGATCCTGTCATGCGATCGACGATACAATGTTCACGTAATCGCATTATAGTAGAATTTGGGGGCTTTCCTTCGAATGGCAGCAGCTTCTTTGGTGTCCTCAGGCAGGATACCGTACAAGATATAATCAATGTAGGGGAATCGCCAGTCTCTAGGCTCTGGACCAGTTGACGACTCCAGTGCTTCTTTGCCTTGACAATCTCCCGTTGGCTCCTGGTAGTCCTCAGGAGCAATTCTCGGGCAATACAGGTCGTGGCTATGGACAAATATCTTCTCTACTGTTCCGGCTGGAAGAGCTAAGGAGGCAGCGAGGGACGCCAGTGCATCTGCATGCGCATTTTGCTTGCGTGATACATGGTCGATGTAAAAGTTCGTGAGCCTCTCGGCCATGCGGACAGTTGCGTCGTAATAGGATACTAGGTCTTCATGTCTGACTTCGTACTCTCCGCGAACTTGGCTGACAATAAGTTTGGAGTCACCGTACGCCTCGAGATTTTTAACGCCAATCTCATCGGCGAGTTGCATCCCAATCAAGAGGGCATTGTACTCCGTCACATTGTTGAAACAAGGCCCAGTTAGCGAGATGGCTCAGGGAATCACGTAGTCTTGTGGGGAGACGAGTACCACTCCTACCCCCGCTACTATATGTCCTTTTGGGCTTGTTCTCGATGCACCGTCAAAGAAAAGTTGCCACACTTGTCTTTCAAAAGATGTCTGGGTCAGGCAGACTTCATTGACCTCATCTGGGAGATCCTCGTAAAGTTTGACTGCCCTCGGATCTGGATGCTCAGCTAGGAAATCTGCCACCACTTGACCTTTAACGGCTTTTTGAGGTAAAAAGTGCATTTCATATTAGAATAGCAATATAGCCCATTTTGCCAGCCGGTCGTTCAATGATGAAGGCTTTGTCATGAGTAACCTCAAGGGGTTGACTTTTGATATGACATTTATAGTTTGGCCTACAAAATAGTGTCGCATTTTCTGAATAGCAAACACCAATGCCAAACATTCCTTCTCGATCGGGTTGTACCGATGTTCGGCTCTGATCATTGTTCTACTCAAATAGTAGATTGCTTGCTCTCGTCCTTGATCATCATTCTGAGCTAGTAGAGCTCCTAAAGAATGATCCATCGCTCGGACGTATATCAGGAAAGGTTTTCCGGATATCGAAGCTGCAAGGACTGGTGGTTGGGTGAGGTATTGTTTAATTTCCTCAAATGCTTGTTGGCAAGCGTTATCCTAAATGAACGAAACACCCTTCTTCATTAATTTGGTGAAGGGTTGGCATCTTTCGGAGAGATTTGAGATGAACCTGCGGATGTACGCCAATCGTCCTTGTAGTCCCCGGAGCTCCTTGAGATTTCTCGGAGGTTGCATCTCCTGGATAGCGCGAACCTTTTTCGGATCCAAATGAATTCCTGTAGAAGTTACGACAAACCCGAGGAACTTGCCACTGGCCACCCCCAGGAAGGATTTGGCGGGGTTCATCTTCAATTGACAGGCCCGCATGATGTCGAAGACAACCTTTAAATCAGTTATATGATCACCTTTAGCGCGGCTTTTTACTGCGATGTCGTCAACATAGCATTCCACCGTTTTGCGCATGTGTTCGTGGAAAATGGCATTCATGGCCCTTTGATATGTTGCCCCTGCATTCTTTAGTCTGAAGGGCATGACGGTGTAGCAGTATACCCCCAGTGGTGTCCTGAATGAGGTATATTTTTCGTCGTCAGGATACATTTTGATTTGATTATACCCTGTCAATCCATCCATGAAGGACATTCGCTCGAATCCACATGTATTGTCAATCATGACATATGTGATTGGCAGTGGGAATTCGTCCTTGGGACATGCCTCATTTAGATAACGAAAATCAATGCAGATTCAGATCTTTCTGTTCTTTTTAGCAACGGGAACATTGTTGGCCACCTAGTCGGGATGTTGTTCTTCCCTAATGAAGCCAGAGTCTAAAAGCTTTCTGACTTCTGATTGGATTGCCTCCATTACTTCTGGACGGAACTGTCGCTGTTGTTGTTTGACAGGCTTTACGTCTGTTTTCTATTGATTTACAAAGGGGAAAACTTACAATAAAAAATTGAGGAGCTAAATTACAAGTATTCTTAAAAAGATTACAAGTAGATCTCCTCAGAGATTCTGGAAAAGTGTGCCGATAGGAGTCTGGTCAGCGCGCGATCACTTTGTCCCTTTGACGATGCGAGCGATGAGATTCCCTTCTCGCCTGGTTCGGGGAATCAGAGAAACAGAAGGTTGGTGTTGACACTTAAAAAAGACAAGATTCTTACTGGCCTGAACAATGTCTAAACTTGTTGACATTTACAAAAGACAAGTGACAGACAAGCTGAAGACCAGTTTTCACCTATCTCCGAGGGACAGGGAAGCAACTCAAACTCCACTGATCCAGCAAGCAGACAGTGAACCCGGATTGTTTTTGAACAGACCTCAGCAGGTCTAAGATGCTAGCATTTAGCATCACATGAGCCCAAAGAGATAGCCTCGCTTGAGAGACTAGGATCATCCAACCTCGCCTTGAAGCCATTTTGAAGCCTCGCCAGAAAGCTAACTCATAGCTTCGCCAGGGAGAGTCAGCTCCGCCTGAAATCATATATGGTAACTCCGCCACAGAAGACTTCTAGCTCCGCCGAAAAGCTTCTTTCCGGACTTCGCCAGAAACCGTCTCCAGCTCCGCTGCGAGCTCAAAGCGGGCAGCTCCGCTATTGGTCTGCTATGGTCAACCTTTGACTAATCAAATCCCTAGATGAGATCAGATCTAATCAGATTAAATCCAATTAAAATCAAATCTGGGATCAAATTTGGCAGTTGATTGCCATAATCTCTTGACTCTCTTAAAACGAGTAAGAAGATCAGGGAAAATCCTCTAATGATATGAAAAGGATCAAAATAGATCAAGAAGATCAACTGACCTGCCATTTCTAGTTTCGCACAAGCTGATCCTAGCCTCACAGCAAGGCTACTTTCCAGATTCAAACAGATGCGATTCAATCTGTTTCCATACCTTCAAGGGACGATTATACCCTTGCTCTCCTTATAAATAGCCCACCAAGGGCACAAGGAGAGGGGACGACGACCAGGAGAGACCCCTGAGGCCGCACAAACGTGCAAAAGACCCCCGGTAAAGAAAGAGAGAGAGAGGACTCCACAAGCAGAGGCTTCTTCATGACGCACCGTGCGTTCTTAAATTCAGAGACTTTTTAGAGAATTACTTCTCTACTCAGGGTGCTGATACCCTAATAACACCTTCTTCTCAAGGAATCTCCGGAACCAGGCGAGAAGGAATTCCTAATTGAAGGCGGTTTTGAGAAGTAGCAAGAGGGTTCCACCAACCTTCTATTCTCTGATTCCCGGAACCAGGCGAGAAGGGAATCCCATCGCTCGCATTGTAATATCCCTACTTAGTAATACTGTATTTTTATTTTCATGAAATAATTATTTTGATTTTCTGATTATTTTATTATTAATTAAATATCTATGTTCAAATTGTTTTCTAAATATTATATGATAAATTACCTTTATGTGTTATTACTAGTTTTAATTAATAATATTATTATTTACTATGGTTATGACTAATTACTTTTATTGGTAATTTGCTTAATTATTTTTGGTATCATTATTGATTATTAATATTAATATAGTTTGTTTTTATTTATTATTATTGTGGTATTCTTTCTTCCCTATTTTCCCATTCCACACCCTCAAACCCAACACCTGTTACCTTTTACCCATTTGGATCCTAACCCGTTACCCATACCCAATAACCCACCCAATATCTCTCTCCCTTTATATAAACCTTCTTTAATTAACCCTAATCTAAACCCTAAACTAATCACCCTCCAACAATCCAGCCGCCTCCTTCTTTCCCAGGCGCAGCGACCAGCCCATGGTGCGCCCTCTCCCTCTGGTAACCGAGCAGCAGCGCCCCCAGCAGCAACCGGCCATCACTAGGCCGCCTCCCTTTTCTCCATGGCTACACAGCCGACCTTCTCCCCACCACGCCGAGCACAGCAACCAGACCCGCCGCCTCCCTAGATTTCTAACATGCAAGCTAGGGCTGGAGTTCTGGTCGGATTCGGTGGTATTGATTGATAAAACCTTGCTTGCCGCATCTGCTACTCAGAACTTAGGGTGATCCTTTTTTTTTTATTTCTGCTCTACTGTTTATTTAGTCATTTTTTTGGTTATGGCATTTTTGTTAATTAATTCCATAGCCGAAGCTTCCCTCCCTCACTCTTTACATTAACGTGTACTTTAATTTATTTGTGTTTGGTTTGGGAGTAATATGAATGTAAGTTTATTAATTCAATGTGTGTTTTTTTCATGTGCGGCAAAAACCTTACTCCGAGCTGTTTTTGGACTCTCCGCGGGATGCCGTTGATCACCGTCGGCGAGAGCGAACGCACCCCACGCCCTTCACGGCGAACTCTTCTATCCAACGACACCCTCCGCGACCCCGGACGCCTCCGTCGGAGCCTCCATCGGTGCGCCGCAAGTTGCCCCGAGGTTAGCGTTATTTTCATGTATAATGGCATATTGTAAATATTTGGAAGTTCATTTAAATGTGTTGGTGTGTGCGTGAGTGGTGATATGCATCATGTGTATGCATGATATATATGTACATGCATGAATGTGAATTAATTAAAGTATATATATGTATGTATAGGTGTAGGTATGTGTATACTTGCATGTGTATGTGTACGTGAGTGTACGCGCATGTGTCAGTATGTTAGGGAGTGTGTTAAGTGTATATTTATATTTATTTGTATGTTCGGTTGCGTGCTACAGTGTTTGGGACCCGTTTGGTGAGATTCGAACCCGTTGCAGAAGGCCCAGACACGATTCGAATTCGTGTCGTTGTGGACCCGATACAATGATGATCCGAAGACCGATGCATGGGATTATTCATAGACCAGTACCAGTTCGTGCAGTGAAGACCAGACGACGATTCGGTTCTGAAACCGCGTCATTTCATGTGAGTGTTTTACTTCTTTGTTTTGTAAACGTTTCTCTTCTTTGTTTTGTGAGTATCACCTCTTTGTTTAATTTTAATCAATTGTGTTGTGAGTTTTCGTTCATGAGACATCCATGATTTGTCCACTTTATTCATATAGTTGACATTTGCTTGTATTAGCATTATTTCATGTGTTGGTAGTTTATCGTTATTAGTTTAGGCCTAGTTTTGATACACCTTAGACTATTACTTGACTCAGCTTGATCTTGAGGTTGATATAGTTTATGTTTGGAAGATTTGATATTCATGTATTTGAGGATTATTTACTTTTGATTATAGGCTAGTTGTCGTACACCTTCGAGTATGACATGGATTAATCTTGAGATTGGCCTACTTCATATTTGTTGATTTAGTTGAGGTATTATCAGACATTTATTTGATGATATTTTAAACGGGAATTCATTTGGACAATGAGGATGGACTAAATAAGATATTTTATATCGATTTATCTTGATACTTGGATTTATATATGGACCTAGAGTTCAACTTGAGATTTACATAGGATCTTGATTTATATTTAGATGAGATCAATAAAAGTCAGATTCTGATCATATGGTAGAATATCTTAACTTGATTTTTGATCTATCACATAATACTGATTCTGGATTATTAGTTACAAGTATTTGATTTGGATCTATTCACTGATGATTATCTGAGTAATGATATTTATTAATATCGAGATTTGGATACTAAGACTTTCTAGATTTCATGTAGCTTGAGGATGTCCCACTCCTTAATTATGATTTAGGTTTTGAATTGATGAAATAAAGACTTTTGGATTTACCCTGGTGATTTGATTGAGTACTGATGATCTTATCTATGTTGGATATTAGATGTAGAGATGATTGAGATATTATGTTGATCAAGGAGGTTATATTCTTTAGTTATGATCTTGATTATGGTTGAATAAGTTTAATTTGATCTCGAGGATATATATTACTTTATGATTGGTTCTTGACTACTTCAGTTAGCAGAGATGAGTTATTATGATGGTGATCTATTCGATATCGGTAATGTTGTACTTCAGAGTTATCAGATAGCAGTCATTACTTTATCAGTTGGTGAGATCATTTATTGACGACTTAGAGGATGGATATATCGATGACTTTGAGGATATTAGTTGATTTCATAATTTACCTAGATTATTCTATTCATGACAGTAGGTCATTACTCCTCTTGGATAATCTTATTTTACCTGTGAAACCTGACTGATTTTACTTGATATCTACCTGATAACTATCCTGTCCATGTTACTTAAATTGCTGGGAAAAATATTATTACACGGTAACAACACCCGCATGTTATACTTGTTATATATTCCTGTTATACCGGTAACCTGTTCCTTGATATTATATATTCTTGTTATACTGGTATCCTGATTACATGTTGATATTGTTACCGTGACTACCACCGAGTTATCCCAGTGATTTAAGTAACATGTATATTAAATAATCTTGATAAACTAAAACATGATAACAAATAACTTACACTGGGATTGGGGAGATTGATGGAGGAGACAGCGTCCGTATTTTGGGTGGACCTAGGATTTAGGTTGCGCAGCCGAAAGAGGGTTCCACTGCAGGGTTCCCGTGGGGTGACTGACACCCCGTCATGTTTCCTGTTCCTGTTATACATGTTATACATGTACATGTTCCTATTTACATGTTCTTGACTACCTTGCGGTAGGTCCTGGTTCAGCGCCAGGAGTCTGGGTCGTGGTCCCGGGTATGCACGGGACCCACCTAAAGCATGGACAATGTCTCCAACCGATCAGTTTCAATAATTTAGGGCATCGATTGGCATGTGTGGTAGGCGTAGTATGGGATGCGTCTATTACATGTGACAATTAGTGTTCGCTGACATAATTAATAATAAACTTTTGATGCTTTGTGACTGACCGTAATCACCTGTTTGTATATCTATATATATCATTACGATAGACGCATGATTGTAACCATGACCAGATTTATGACCAGACTTGAATACCAGCCTAGTGACATGTGATAGGTTGCATATTTTCACATCAGTTGCTTGTTTACCATTGTGACAGTTGTCTTCTACCTTTATTCATGTTGTTATCATATATATTACAGTTCAGTTATTTATCATATTGTTTTAGTCTCTTATATCTGTAGTTGTTCTTATTATTATCTATGCACATTGTTCTTCTGCATGAGCCTTTTCCTTTTTACACACACACTCACCAGGTCGCGTTCTGACGACCCTGTATTTGCACGTCCAGATATTGGACGGTTTGTTTCTGTTGTGCAGGTGTTCGACGAGACCGTCCATAATGCGAGGAGCTTGAGTCCCTCTCTGTTTCTGGTATCCTCATCTCTTTTATATTTCTGTCATTTCCTGATTCTATCTTTATCGCTTTCAGCTGCCATTTTCTTGTCATTATTCATCTGCTATTATTGTGATTGTCATTATATGTATTATTGCAGTGATCATTGATTATCACGGTTCAGATTTATAGCCCGTTCAGGGTACTTTAGGCTTAGCGTGTATACGTGGGGTATTTTTCTCGCGTATATACGTCGCCGACTCTCGTCGCGTCTCCGCTCCAGCGTATTTTGGGAAGCGGGGCGTGACAGGGTTTTCTTGGTATCAGAGCCTAGGTTTTCGACTTGCGATGTTAAATTTTAAATTTTGATATTCGCAAGATGACCTAGTTCTTACCGGTAATTTGAATGAGTTATAATTACACTGCAATATACATATACTATTCACATGATAATATTGAGTCCATTTAGAATTGATCGTTCTCTCTTTTAGAATCCATCTTTTGAATCCTTTGATATCCCTAATTCCAACTCTTTTTCTAGAGTAATCTGGGTTCCAACTTGATTCCTATCTTCTTTTCTATTCTATTTTCCTAATTTTACCTCTTGAGTTTGGTTACTCCTTGCTGAAGCCGGTAGCTGAATCAGAGTGGCGCAGCGGAAGCGTGGTGAAGTCTTGATGCACTGAGAAGTGGTGTGGAAGCTTCATCTTCTTCTTAATTTGATTTTTATCATTCCCCGCTTTATTGAAATTTCGAGGACGAAATTTTTGTTAAGGTGGGTAGAATGTAATATCCCTACTTAGTAATACTGTATTTTTATTTTCATAAAATAATTATTTTGATTTTCTGATTATTTTATTATTAATTAAATATCTATGTTCAAATTGTTTTCTAAATATTATATGATAAATTACCTTTATGTGTTATTACTAGTTTTAATTAATAATATTATTATTTACTATGGTTATGACTAATGACTTTTATTGGTAATTTGCTTAATTATTTTTGGTATCATTATTGATTATTAATATTAATATAGTTTGTTTTTATTTATTATTATTGTGGTATTCTTTCTTCCCTATTTTCCCATTCCACACCCTCAAACCCAACACCTGTTACCTTTTACCCATTTGGATCCTAACCCATTACCCATACCCAATAACCCAACCCAATATCTCTCTCCCTTCATATAAACCTTCTTTAATTAACCCTAATCTAAACCCTAAACTAATCATCCTCCAACAATCCAGCCGCCTCCTTCTTTCCCAGGCGCAGCGACCAGCCCATGGTGCGCCCTCTCCCTCTGGTAACCGAGCAGCAGCGCCCCCAGCAGCAACCGGCCATCACCAGGCCGCCTTTCTTTTCTCCATGGCTACACAGCCGGCCTTCTCCCCAACACGCCGAGCACAGCAACCAGACCCGCCGCCTCCCTAGATTTCTAACATGCAAGCTAGGGCTGGAGTTCTGGTCGGATTCGGTGGTATTGATTGATAAAACCTTGCTTGCCGCATCTGCTGCTCAGAACTTAGGGTGATCCTTTTTTTTTTTAATCTCTGCTCTACTGTTTATTTAGTCATTTTTTTGGTTATGGCATTTTTGTTAATTAATTCCATAGCCGAAGCTTCCCTCCCTCACTCTTTACATTAACGTGTACTTTAATTTATTTGTGTTTGGTTTGGGAGTAATATGAATGTAAGTTTATTAATTCAATGTGTGTTTTTTTCATGTGCGGCAAAAACCTTACTCCGAGCTGTTTTTGGACTCTCCGCGGGATGCCGTTGATCACCGTCGGCGAGAGCGAACGCACCCCACGCCCTTCACGGTGAACTCTTCTATCCAACGACACCCTCCGCGACCCCGGACGCCTCCGTCGGAGCCTCCATCGGTGCGCCGCAAGTTGCCCCGAGGTTAGCGTTATTTTCATGTATAATGGCATATTGTAAATATTTGGAAGTTCATTTAAATGTGTTGGTGTGTGCGTGAGTGGTGATATGCATCATGTGTATGCATGATGTATATGTACATGCATGAATGTGAATTAATTAATGTATATATATGTATGTATAGGTGTAGGTATGTGTATACTTGCATGTGTATGTGTACGTGAGTGTACGCGCATGTGTCAGTATGTTAGGGAGTGTGTTAAGTGTATATTTATATTTATTTGTATGTTTGGTTGCGTGCTACAGTGTTTGGGACCCGTTTGGTGAGATTCGAACCCGTTGCAGAAGGCCCAGACACGATTCAAATTCGTGCTGTTGTGGACCCGATACAATGATGATCCGAAGACCGATGCATGGGATTATTCATAGACCAGTACCAGTTAGTGCAGTGAAGACCAGACGACGATTCGGTTCTGAAACCGCGTCATTTCATGTGAGTGTTTTACTTCTTTGTTTTGTAAACATTTCTCTTCTTTGTTTTGTGAGTATCACCTCTTTGTTTAATTTTAATCAATTGTGTTGTGAGTTTTCGTTCATGATTTGTCACATCCATGATTTGTCCACTTTATTCATGTAGTTGACATTTGCTTGTATTAGCATTATTTCATGTGTTGGTAGTTTATCGTTGCTAGTTTAGGCCTAGTTTTGATACACCTTAGACTATTACTTGACTCAGCTTGATCTTGAGGTTGATATAGTTTATGTTTGGAAGATTTGATATTCATGTATTTGAGGATTATTTACTTTTGATTATAGGCTAGTTGTCGTACACCTTAGAGTATGACATGGATTAATCTTGAGATTGGCCTACTTCATATTTGTTGATTTAGTTGAGGTATTATCAGACATTTATTTGATGATATTTTAAACGGGAATTCATTTGGACAATGAGGATGGACTAAATACGATATTTTATATCGATTTATCTTGATACTTGGATTTATATATGGACCTAGAGTTCAACTTGAGATTTACATAGGATCTTGATTTATATTTAGATGAGATCAATAAAAGTCAGATTCTGATCATATGGTAGAATATCTTAACTTGATTTTTGATCTATCACATAATACTGATTCTGGATTATTAGTTACAAGTATTTGATTTGGATCTATTCACTGATGATTATCTGAGTAATGATATTTATTGATATCGAGATTTGGATACCAAGACTTTCTAGATTTCATGTAGCTTGAGGATGTCCCACTCCTTAATTATGATCTTGGTTTTGAATTGATGAAATAAAGACTTTTGGATTTACCCTGGTGATTTGATTGAGTACTGATGATCTTATCTATGTTGGATATTAGATGTAGAGATGGTTGAGATATTATGTTTATCAAGGAGGTTATATTCTTTAGTTATGATCTTGATTATGGTTGAATAAGTTTAATTTGATCTCGAGGATATATATTACTTTATGATTGGTTCTTGACTACTTCAGTTAGCAGAGATGAGTTATTATGATGGTGATCTATTCGATATTAGTAATGTCGTACTTCAGAGTTATCAGATAGCAGTCATTACTTTATCAGTTGGTGAGATCATTTATTGACGACTTAGAGGATGGATATATCGATGACTTTGAGGATATTAGTTGATTTCATAATTTACCTAGATTATTCTATTCATGACAGTAGGTCATTACTCCTCTTGGATAATCTTATTTTACCTGTGAAACCTGACTGATTTTACTTGATATCTACTTGATAACTATCCTGTCCATGTTACTTAAATTGCTGGGAAAAATATTATTACACGGTAACAACACCCGCATGTTATACTTGTTATATATTCCTGTTATACCGGTAACCTGTTCCTTGATATTATATATTCTTATTATACTGGTATCCTGATTACATGTTGATATTGTTACCGTGACTACCACCGAGTTATCCCAGTGATTTAAGTAACATGTATATTAAATAATCTTGATAAACTAAAACATGATAACAAACAACTTACACTGGGATTGGGGTGATTGATGGAGGAGACAACGTCCGTATTTTGGGTGGACCTAGGATTTAGGTTGCGCAGCTGAAAGAGGGTTCCACTGCAGGGTTCCCGTAGGGTGACTGACACCCCGTCATGTTTCCTGTTCCTGTTATACATGTTATACATGTACATGTTCCTGTTTACATGTTCCTGACTACCTTGCGGTAGGTCCTGGTTCAGCGCCAGGAGTCTGGGCCGTGGTCCCGGGTATGCACGGGACCCACCTAAAGCATGGACAATGTCTCCAACCGATCAGTTTCAATAATTTAGGGCATCAATTGGCATGTGTGGTAGGCGTAGTATGGGATGCGTCTATTACATGTGACAATTTGTGTTCGCTGACATAATTAATAATAAATTTTTGATGCTTTGTGACTGACCGTAATCACCTGTTTGTATATCTATATATATCATTACGATAGACACATGATTGTAACCAGGACCATATTTATGACCAGACTTGAATACCAGCCTAGTGACATGTGATAGGTTGCATATTTTGACAACAGTTGCTTGTTTACCATTGTGACAGTTGTCTTCTACCTTTATTCATGTTGTTATCATATATATTACAGTTCAGTTATTTATCATATTGTTTTAGTCTCTTATATCTGCAGTTGTTCTTATTATTATCTATGCACATTGTTCTTCTGCACGAGCCTTTTCCCTTTTACACACACTCACCAGGTCGCGTTCTGACGACCCTGGATTTGCACGTCCAGATATTGGACGGTTTGTTTCTGTTGTGCAGGTGTTCGACGAGACCGTCCATAATGCGAGGAGCTTGAGTCCCTCTCTGTTTTTGGTATCCTCATCTCTTTTATATTTCTATCATTTCCTGATTCTACCTTTATCGCTTTCAGCTGCCATTTTCTTGTCATTATTCATCTGCTATCATTGTGATTGTCATTATATGTATTATTGCAGTGATCATTAATTATCACGGTTCAGATTTATAGCCCGTTCAGGGTACTTTAGGCTTAGCGTGTATACGTGGGGTATTTTCCTCGCGTATATACGTCGCCGACTCTCGTCGCGTCTCCGCTCCAGCGTATTTTGGGAAGCGGGGCGTGACACGCATCATCAAAGGGAAAAAGTGGTCGCGCGCTGACCAGACTCCTATCGGCACACTTCTCCAGAATCTCTGAGGAGATCTACTTGTAATCTTTTTAAGAATACTTGTAATTTAGCTCCTCAACCTTTTTATTGTAAGTTTTCCCCCTTTGCAAATAATGGAAAATAAGATGGCGACTCCGCTGGGGAACGTATTCTCCACTGCTGAGAATCAAGTGTCGCAATGCGGCGAACAGACCTTCGGGTTTAACTCTGAATTCAGAAAAGCTGGTGCAGCCAGAGCCTCTCTGGCTAAATCTTCAAGGAAAGTCTCTGCGGAGACGGGAAAGGTTCTCTGCGAACCTACTGCGATTTTCTGGCGCAACAAGGAAGCATGCCCGCAGCCCAAGTCTTGCACTCTCGAGAACTTGGTTGTCCAGTTCGATCAAGGAAGATTTGAAGAAGTCCTCTCTGGGGGTGGCCTAATGCTTCGAGCACGGAAGCACAGGAAGGTCTCCACGATCAAGGTTTCGAAGTAGAAACCAGAAGCAGAATTCTGCCGAAAACCCCTCAGTCTCGCGAGTGGGAAGTCAGGTTCCTTGCGAACCTAAGCATCCTTTGCCAAAGCAGATATGGAAGCCTAAACAAAAGTCTTCGGTCGAAGCTTCAGGCGTAGCTACGCCAAAACTGCGCCTCTCTCGCGAAGAAAAAGGCAAGATGCCTGTCTGCTCCAACAATGCTGCCAATCATAAAGTCAAGACGGCAATCATACCATCACCCAATTCAAGAGCAGCAATGCCTTGTGCCAGCCTCATTTTCACAAGCGAAGCTATTATACCACAGCGTACTCACTGGGTCCACAGCCGTGAGGCTAGGGCCAAAGTGTTATCTAAGGCTAATCCCCTTCGCAGCGGCATAGCGGGCAAAGCACCACAGCGTGCTCCGCTCTCCAGTTCGTCAAGCGCTAAGCTCACACCTGTTGGCGAAACTCGAACTAAAGCACTATTCAGTGCTAATCCCTTCTGCAGGGATAAGAGGAACGGCACGTTATCCTATGTACACTCCAAAAGGCCCTCTACGCGGGATTGTTCAGGCTCCGATGGGCCTGACTTGCGGGAATTCTTGGCGAACAAGCGGAAGTTGGAGTCTTTCCGAACTACTCCCCCCTATTGTCAACAAAGGAGATGCCAGTTGGTGACGGTCCATTCAGCTCGCTGTCGGTTACGGTCAATCATCACCATTTCTCCATACCGGCAATCAGTTTTTGATCGGCTGTCTGTACATGTCCCAATAAAGCATCATAAAAGGAGCATCTTACAAGATCCAGCCTTTGCATCCGTCAACATGACCGGAAGAGGACGAGAGTTACGCAGAGGAGGTCGAACATCTGACGACACCCCTGCAGCTCCTCAGATCCAGATTATAGCCCAGGCTTAGGCGAAGTCTTGGTGCGCGAAGAAGGTATTTTCCGAAACACCAGATCTAGGGTGGCAATACCCTATAATTATGAGCAACCTTCCTCTTCGACGGCCCTAACCTCACTGCAGCCCAGGAGATCGCCCCAACCATCGGATGAAGAAGATGAAGACAGTGGGTACGTGTAACGCCCCGATCCCGCTGATACGGGGACGTCACTGCAACGTATATACGTAAGTCCGAATTACCTTCCCGTATATACGCTAAGCATCAGTACAGACAAGAATCAGAGTACGGAAGTAAGTGGTGCATTATACATTCCAACACATATATACAATTACAGAATTATCACCAGAGTGATTACAATATTACATGAATATCATATCACTAACATGCGCAAATGCGGGAATACAAAAGATATACATGTATGGACAACATAAAAGATACATGTATATGAACAGTACAAAAGAGTGCTCACGAGGTAACTGGAGAGACCACGCTACCGCTACGCTACTCTGATCAATAACAGGGGGAAATCCTCACGCTCCAAGCTCCATGACCTGGACATGAGAATCCAGGGGAGTCAGTGAAACTCCCCAGGCGAGTATGATATAATGCCAGGTGGCGAATCAGGAGGAGCACAAGTGTCAAGTACAGAAGACAGGAGGGTTAGAACATAAGAGAAGTATATATATATATATATGAACGGTATAACATAATCATCAGGAAACCGGAAATCCAAGGTAAAACTGATTTCATGCAAAGTGATTTTATACGCTTAGGTCACGGTCCCATGAGACAAATACATCGAAGGAATAATCCAAACAAGGAAACCCTCATCTATATACCTTTATCTCATGCCACAGAAATCCAAGCGTATAGAATCAGAGTTGCAAATTATATGAAAGTCAAACAGGAATACAAAACGGGAATCATGACATGCATAGCAAGTGCAACAGGAATCATGACAGGTGACTATTATTATTATTACTTGTCTGACCCATATATCTAGGTACGTGACCTGGTGTACGGCCAACCCACATACATCCATATATAAGCAAGCCAAGGGTTGTTAACGGAAGTAGATGGAGAACTGATATCACTTCTTATAGTGGTTTCCATACACCTGGAACCAGTTTGGAGGCTCAAAGTCCCCCTAATAATAGTTGCCATAACACTTTCACCAATGTATATATATATATCCATATATATATACTTTTATTCCATCACTATAAGCAAGGTATCATTCCGGCATCCATCACTTCCTCCCATACCCATACAAGTTGTCCTTTTTATAGCTTTTTAACATAATTATCAGATTTCGGGAATGAACAATATCATAACAGGTATACATAACAGTAATCAGTACATAACGGTAATCAGGTGTTACATCCCCTTTATCGTGATAATTGTAAGAATCGGTGTATCATGCTTGGTGTCAAGAGATAGCATGACAAGTGGTGATATGAATCAAGTAACCAATCATAATAAGAGATTGATGATAGTCTGGGTAAGTCATGGTACAACATAAAGGTCTTGCCAAATAGTGGCATGTCAAGTGGTCAGTTGATAACACAATTGTCAAGTGATATACATGTGTTAAAAGGAAACATGTACTGACAAGTCTAAAGAAATAGCATGGCAATCGTGAACATAGCAGAAACCAAGAATACAACGACCACGAAGGGTCTGCCACGCATAGTATGAAAACAGTAAAAGATATATGGAATAAAGTATATGAAAACATGAAAAGAAATACTTATCGTCCCGACGAAACGGAAACTCAAATAAAGAAGAGCGAGACTACTCGCATACAAGAAGGTAGCGAGTGAGAATACTCGCCTAAATCACCAAAACGCCGATAGATCCGAAATCCACATAATTCGGGATGCGCCACAACCTGTGATATAAATATGTAGAGTGAAGATGAGAGAGAAATAATGGAAGATGATGTGTGTCAAGAGACAAGTCAAGTAATACCTATAGGTGATGTAAGTCTAGAGGGTAAGGTTCAGTTTCAAGAAGGGAATCAATTATAACAGATAGGCAAGGTTAGTCGTCTAGGTGGAATAGGTGGTCGACTAATAAAGAAGTTGGTCGACTAGGAGAAATGGGGTAGTCGACTAATAGTGGCCCTAAGTCGTCTAACAGTCAGGTCAAGTTGACTAAAACTGGGTTCTAGAGAGTTAGGATTTTTCCACAGGAGAAGCAGATTTTGGACCAAAACAGACTAACGGTCGACTGGGGTCAATGGCCGGTCGACCGGTACACTAACAGTGCCAGGACGGTCGCCTGTCGGTCGACTGCCGGTCGACCGAAAATACAGGTCGGTCGAGTGATCGGTCGACTGCCGGTCGACCGATACAAGGCCGTGAGCTCCAGGTTTGATCGGTCGACTTCCGGTCGACTGCCGGTCGACCGGACTAATTCCAACGTGCACGCTGTGCACGTCGGTCGACTGCCGGTCGACTGCCGGTCGACTGTCGGTCGACCGGACTCCTGAAAACTGCTGCTGTTGGTCTAAAAATCAGATTTTTGTTGGGGTTATATTTGATGGCTAAAAATATGATTTTGATGACATAGGAACACAAGATATGAAGATACAAGTATACTAGGAATTTAGACAAGTCTAAGTGATGAAGAACACTCACCAAAAGTAGTGGTTGGTGATGGTGATGGAGTGATGGTGGTGTTGATGATGAAGAAGAAGGTGGAGCCTTGGTGGAGTTGTTGTTGACCTTGGTGGTGTTTCCCATGGAGATGAAGGAAAGGGTGGAGGTTTAGGGTTTTGATGAAGAGGATGAAGAGAAGGAAAAAGAGAAATAGAAATGTAAAGGGAAAGTATTTATAGGGTTTTGGATTTGTAAAGGTGTTGCAATTAAATAAAAGGGAGGGGCTTAATTGCAAAGTGGAGAGTGAGGTGTTTCTCTTGGCCAATAGGAGCTTGCCAAGTGAGGGGGTGAGGTGGAGAAGAAGATGGTGGAAGGTGGTGAGGTGGAGGGTGAGGTGGAGATTTATGTGGTGGAGAATTGGTGGAAATGTGTGGATGAAAATGGAAGCTTAGGGAGGAAGAAAAGAATAAAGGAAAAGGAAAAATAGAAAAGAAAATGGAAATGAAGATATTCTCTTGGTCTCCAAAATGAAAATATCGGAAACACAGATTCCCGAGTTAAAGTCGAGTATGCGGGAAAACATTTCGGAAAATACCGAAATCGTCCGAAATTCAAGTATCTCGGAACGACCCGAAATAAATATCAAAAATCAATAATATAATACTAAGTACCATAGTGAAATCCGTTTTAAGAAATACTTTATAGTTTTAAAGATAAAAATCCCGGAATCAGTTACCTACCGACTCCGAAAGAATTTTCATAAAATCATAAAATCCTCAGAAAAAGAATGTAAGTAGAAAATATGATTCTAAGGAATAATGCCTAAAGGACTTTCTAGAAATTCCTAACTGTTTGTGAAATAAAAATACTGGAATCAGTCTTCTACCGACTCCGGTGGGATATCCATAAATTCGTAAAATCTTCAGAAAAAGTATTTAAGTAAGGAATATTATTCTAAGCAGAAATGTCTAAAGAATCTTCTAGAATTTCTAAACAGTTTGTAAGATAAAATTCGGGAATCGATCAGCAGCACTAGTCGACACCGGTTTTGAAGAAATTCCTTTTAATTCCAGAAAAATCTAGAAAATCATAGAAAATATATAATAATGGAAAATGATATTTAAAACTAAAATCGGTCAAATCTAATCACCGGAAAGACCAAATCGAATAATATACTATAATCGGGTTCCTGGTTCGGACTGGGACTGACTCCGAGTCCACGAATCCAAATCCAAGATAAAATAATCATATAAGGAATTCATAATACAGTATCAATACTGAAGGTAAATCGAAAAATACGATCGGAAAATCTGAATACGCAACTAAGTACGTATTCCGGGAACGGGGTATTACAGTACGCCTCTTCGGCGACAGTTAGCTCGGTGCGAATAAACAAAGCATCAGTCAATATGGCTGATAACGCTAACGACGACCTTCGTCGGCGCCTGAAAGCTCAAGAGCAAACCTCCAGAACCCAGCAAGAAGCCCTGGACAATATCCAACAGATGCTTGCTCGACTCCTCAGCAATCGGAATGACAATGATGCCGGGAGCAATCACGATGAGGAGAAACATTTCAGTAATGAGCAGCCAAAGACGGAGAAATCCAAAGAGGGTTCTTCCTTGGACGCCGAAGTCCTTAAGGGCCTCCAAGCTCAAATTGCATCCCTAGCTCAGAGGGATGAATTAAAGAAAGTAGGGGCAATTCGTCCTTACCCGCTCAATGGGATTCAGTGCCATATCCACCGAAGTTTAAACCACCATCGTTGCATACGTATGATGGAAAAGCTCGCCAAATCAGCACATTTACTACTTCCGGTCTCAGACTGGTAATGTTATAAGCAACGACGCCATCATGGCCAGGCTGTTCATTGGCACCTTAAAGGGGGTGGCATTTGACTGGTTCTGAAGTCTCCCTCCGGGCTCTATCAATTCCTGGATCGACCTGGAAACCCGGTTCCTCTCTCGTTTCTATGAGGACGACACCGAAGTGACCATGGATAAGTTCCTCTCCACCGTGCAGAAAAAGGGCGAATCTGTCCGCGACTACATTGAGCGGTTCAAAAATTTATCCTTGATGTGTCCAGCAGGGATGCCATTACCTATGCTTTTACAAACATGCAGACACAACTTCTTAGACCAAGTGGAAGTTCGCATGGGGGCTGTCAAAGCCCACACTTGGAAGGAATTGGTCGAACAAGCGGAGATAGCCGAAAAGTCGGCTAAAAAGTTCGAACCATCCACCCCTAGAGGCAAATGGGGTATGAACAGTAAAGGACGTAGCGACCTCCCGCAGTCTTCTCAAGCTAAAGGGAAAGAGACTATGTCTGTGGAGTTATCTGGAGATGTGCAGTCGAAGGCCAAGAAGAGCGGCTTCAACAATTAGGAGCCTAAGTTCCCTCCAAAACAGTACTCCTTCAAAAACGATCAGGTGGTCACGATATTCCACTTGCTCCACAAAGGGAATAAAATGAAGCTACCAGATGCTCGACATCCCAATGAGATAGGGCGCACAAACGACCCCAAATACTGCCTCTATCACAAGATGATTCACCATCCTACCGACAAGTGCTAGGTCCTTAAGGACATAATACAAGCCTTGATCGATGCCGGAGTTCTGACATTGAAGACAGAGCAGAAGAAAGTCACTGCCAATATGGTGACTCTTGAATTCGGCAGCACCAAAAAGGTCATAGTTCCTGACGGGACCTATCCAGCCCCCGCGCCACGGTTGGAAGTCAGGCATCCTTCAGCCATGACTCGAGATGATAAAAGTCTCGTTCCCCTAACATTGGAGACAGGGGAAGTCATGTGGATACACCCAGACCTCGTCCAAGACGTACAACGGGACTCAAAGGAGCCCAATTCAAAGGGCAAATCTTGTAATGTCATCTCTGTCTTGCCAGACGATGGCAATCTTACATCGGCTTCCCTCAGTAATTCAGAAGGAGAAAAGCATGCTTGCACGGCGCAGGCCGATGCGCATCAACAGACAGGTACCCGATCTGGAAAATCATACTTAAGGCAGTATGAAAAGTCTACTAACGAGATACAACAGCAAACGGCGTCAGTACCAATACCAGCACCCACTCCAGTTCCAACAAAGGGAAAGGAGAAGCCCAAGGAGGTACGGTTTGACCATATGCTGAAGAAACCATCAGGTTAAGGGTTTGATACACCCTTTCATTTTGATATATTAGCTCAATGGCTAATATCCCAGCTCGTATCACAATACACGAGCTCTTTCTTCTCTCAAAAGAGACAAGAGATGCACTCAGGGATGCGCTAGCCAACTCAGAATCCTTTCTGACATGCATGCCTGATGTCCCTATTGAAGACACTCAGTCTTCTTGCCCAGGATGCCATCAGGTTCAATCAAAGGTCCCTGCTATTACATTCACAGCGGAATATAATGCTTTGCTCATTGACCTTCAACTCGCCCATGGAATGGGGGTACGCTACCTCGAAGCTTATGGCGACTCAAAACTGATCATCAGTCAGGTTAAAGGTGAATATGAAGTTCGCTATGAAGACTTGGTGCCTTATCACCACACGGTCATTGAATTGGCCAATCTATTTGAAGGTTACTATATCGGGCACGTGTCTCGATCCCAGAATACCAAGGCGGATTCTCTTGCTACATTAGCAACAACACTAGCCTTGCCAGCCGACACCGAGTATCACCTCACAGTCGCAACTCGACATCTTGTATGCTCCAAGCATATGCTAAGAACCCAAAAAGTCTATAATGTCTCCACGGAACTTGAGCCGAGAGATTGGCGCTTTCCTCTCATTGACTATGCTTTGCACGGTCAGCTTCCAGACGATCCTAAAGAAGCGGCATCTATCAGACGAAGGTCTCTCCGTTTCTACTACGATCCAACTTTGAAGACACTTTACCGTCGTTCATATGACGGTGTCCTCCTTCGTTGCCTTTCTCATTGGGAGGCACAGGAAGCGCTTAAAGAAGCGCACGATGGCATTTATAGAGCTCATCAGCCAGGTCCAAAGCTCAAAGACAGACTGCATAGGCTTGGATATTATTGGCCAACCATGATAGCCGATGCCATCCAGTATGCACGAAGGTGCAAAGCATGTCAGATTCATGCAGACTTCATACACCAGCCTTCGGAATTGCTCCACCCAACTGTTGCTTCATGGCCATTTGAAGCATGGGGAATAGATGTCGTTGGGCCAATCAGCCCCTCTTCGACAAAAGGTCACTGGTTTATCCTGGCAATAACCGACTACTTTTCAAAATGGGCGGAGGCTATACCATTGACTGAAGTTAAAACCTCTAATGTGGTTAACTTCATCAAACACCATGTCATCTATCGATTTGGTGTCCCTAGGCGGATCATCCACGACAACGGTCCCCAATTCATAAGCTAAGTATTCTATCGGTTCTGCGATAAATACCGAATTCAGAATGTGGCTTCAACAGCCTATAATCCTGCCGCTAATGGCTTGGCAGAAGCATTCAACAAAACGATCATCAAGCTACTCAAGAAGTTTGTCTCCTCGAACAAGCGAGATTGGGACGAAAAGCTTGGTGAATGTCTCTGGGCCTATCGAACCACGGTTCGGACACCGACAGACAATACGCCTTTCTCCTTGGTATACGGGTGCGAAGCAGTTATCCTATTGGAAATCCAGATGCCATCATTGCGAGTATTTCTGACCACTAAAATCACATCAGAGGACAATGATCGGTTACGTCTTCAAGAGCTCAAAGCCCTAGATGAGAAGCGGCTACAAGCTCAGCAACACATCGAGCTGTATCAAGCTCGAATCTTAAAAACCTTCAATAAGAAGGTTAGACAGAGAGTCTTCCAGAAAGGAGACCTAGTTTTAGCCATCAGACGACCGATGATTATGACGCACAAGACCAAAGGCAAATTTCAGCCTAAATGGGAAGGACTGTTTGTAATAGAAACAGTCTATTCAAACGGAGCATACCGCCTTATGACTGCAGATGGTGACCTACTCATGATGCCGATCAATGGCAAGTTCTTAAAGAAGTATTATCCTTAATCAAGGATTCTTCTCACGATCAAGTTAACACTACACCTCTGATCAAGATCTTCGTGTCTAAAGTACACATAAAGAGAGCCTTTCTCTTCCTCCAAGCGAGATCATACAACCGTAAACCAGTAGGAACCTGGTCGTGCACTGGTTGTCTCGAAGACGAATCAAGGTTATGCATACATTAACCAGATAATCCAACATCCTTAACGATTAAGGATAGAGAAAAATGTTGGCCTGTAAGCCCAACATAAGTCCTCGACAACTCATCATGCTGAGGGGAATAGCATGGCTAGCTCGACTCAAATGGTAGTTGGTAAAGGTATATCAAACCCGTTGACAGCTGGGGGTTTGCTAAAAATCCTAAAGGATCTGTTCCCATTTGATTCCCCCTCCAAAGTCACTTACCAATCCTCATCCATAGAATGGTAAGACCATATATACATTCCGCTGTTATGTTAACATTAAACCTATGACAGCAATTCCCTAGTTTCCCCCCATAAGAACGAGACCTCCAAAGTCACTTACCAATTCTCATCCATAGAATGGAAAGACCATATATACATTCCGCTATTATGTTAACATTAAATCTATGACAGCAATTCCCTCGTTTCCCCCAATGAGAACGAGACCTCCAAAGTCACTTACCAATTCTCATCCATAGAATGGTAAGACCATATATACATTTCGATGTTATGTTAACATTAAACCTATGACAGCAATTCCCTCGTTTCTCCCCATGAGAACGAGACCTCCAAAGTCACTTACCAATTCTCATCCATAGAAAGGTAAGACCACATATACATTCCGCTGTTATGTTAACATTAAACCTATGGCAGTGATTCCCTCGTTTCTCCCCGTGAAAACGAGACCTCTTCCCAAATTCCATTACCTACCTTGAGCTTGGTGGCGTCTCAATCGGTTATGTCATTGCGACCTCTGAACCAGCAAACAGCTAAGTCTCAATTCCGAGGCCTGTTGACATTTACAAAAGACAGGTCTCGATACTTATTGACATCTACAAAAGACAAGTATCACCTACCTTGAGCTTGGTGGCGTCTCAATCGGTTATGTCATTGCGACCTCTGAACCAGCAGACAGCTAAGTCTCAATTCTGAGCCCTGTTGACATTTATAAAAGACAGTCTCGATACTTGTTGACATTTACAAAAGACAAGTATTACCTACCTTGAGCTTGGTGGCGTCTCAATCGGTTATGTCATTGCGACCTCTGAACCAGCAGACAGCTAAGTCTCAATTCTGAGCCCTGTTGACATTTATAAAAGACAGGTCTCGATACTTGTTGACATCTATAAAAGACAAGTATCACCTACCTTGAGCTTGGTGGCGTCTCAATCGGTTATGTCATTGCGACCTCTGAACCAGCAGACAGCTAAGTCTCAATTCTAAGCCCTGTTGACATTTACAAAAGATAGGTCTCGATACTTGTTGACATTTACAAAAGACAAGTATCACCTACCTTGAGCTTGGTGGCGTCTCAATCGGTTATGTCATTGCGACCTCTGAACCAGCAGACAGCTAAGTCTCAATTTTGAGCCCTGTTGACATTTACAAAAGATAGGTCTCGATACTTGTTGACATTTACAAAAGACAAGTATCACCTACCTTGAGCTTGGTGGCGTCTCAATCTGTTATGTCATTGCGACCTCTGAACCAGCAGACAGCTAAGTCTCAATTCTGAGCCCTGTTGACATTTACAAAAGACAGGTCTCGATACTTGTTGACATCTACAAAAGACAAGTATCACCTACCTTGAGCTTGGTGGCGTCTCAATCGGTTATGTCATTGCGACCTCTGAACCAGCAGACAGCTAAGTCTCAATTTCGAGCCCTGTTGACATTTACAAAAGACAGGTCTCGATACTTGTTGACATCTACAAAAGACAAGTATCACCTACCTTGAGCTTGGTGGCGTCTCAATCGGTTATGTCATTGCGACCTCTGAACCAGCAGACAGCTAAGTCTCAATTTCGAGCCCTGTTGACATTTACAAAAGACAGGTCTCGATACTTGTTGACATTTACAAACGATAAGTATCACCAACCTTGAGCTTGGTGGCGTCTCAATCAGTTATGTCATTGCGACCTCTGAACCAGCAGACAGCTAAGTCTCAACTCCAGCCCCGTTGACATTTACAAAAGACAGGTCTCGATACTTGTTGACATTTACAAAAGACAAGTATCACCAATTTTTGAGCTTGGTGGCGTCTCAATCGGTTATGTCATTGCGACCTCTGAACCAGCAGACAACTAAGTCTCAATTCCGAGCCCTGTTGACATTTATAAAAGACAGGTCTCGATACTTGTTGACATTTACAAAAGACAAGTATCACCAATTCTTGAGCTTGGTGGCGTCTCAATCGGTTATGTCATTACGACCTCTGAACCAGCAGACAGCTAAGTCTTAACCTTGAGCCTGTTGACATTTACAAAAGACAGGTTTCATCTTGCGATCCAACAAGGACCAGTTTCGGGTTTGGTAGCGTCTTAACCAGTTATGTCATCGCGACCCTTGAACTGGCAGATAGCCAAATGTCATTATTCAACCCAACAAGGACTATGTTCTCAAGTGATTGCAATACAATTTGGAATCGCAATTCAGAAAGTAGAACAAGTTGGAGACAAAACAACAAAAAGAGAAATTTTAATTGATTCCAAAAGGATGGGGTACATGGAGGCACACATATTGTAAGCTACAGGCGTACGTTGTAAGATCTGATCCGCTCTTCAAGGGAAGCCAGCCTCGTCCTCCTGTCGTTAGCAGCCTGGGCAAGCGCCTGCGACCTCAGCTCGGCCTCATTGAACCTGTTGTCTGGGCCAAACGAGCTTCGACCTCAGCCAAAGTTGCCCTCTGCAATAATTCCTACTGCGAGAGTTCATCACTTTGAGCCTTGAGCTGCTCAAGCCACGCAGTCTCTTCAAGACGCACCGGTTCAGCCTTGGATAAGAGATGGTTTCCCTTCCTGATCATCTCCCTGGCCTTCCCAATCTTATCTTCAGCGTCAAGAAGAGCACTGGTAGAGGCATCAATGGCATTTCCAACCTCTGCTTGCCTTGTTTCCAAGGATTTCAAGTCAGAGGAAATAGCCTTAGCAGCTTCCTGAGCGGCAAGACGGGCCTCATGCATTTGAGCGACAAGACGCGCAAACCGCTCATCAACCGAAGACTCCAGGTCCGAGCGACTGAGATGGCGCCATTCCTCTACGTCCCTCTCGAATTGATCTACCAGGAGTTCCAAGGCAGCGGCCTGGTGATACCCTTCAAAGTCCCGAATACTTTCAATACTACGAGAAAGGACCACCTTCAAAGTTGAGAATGGCATAGTCGAACCTTTAAAGACCAGGTCGATGGATCGCCCTAAGCCTTTATAAAAGCTATCGACTATGTCACCTATAAAATCATTTTTCAACCTCGGCCACTTCTGGTAGACGGGCAACCTTAGAAAAGTCCACCAGCCTGGTCGACGCTATCGTGGAAGGAACGGCGGGAATATTGGCTACAATAGCATAACAGGTCATCGGCGATCTCGGCGGAGTCTTCATGGAAACCAGTACACCAGCCACCGCTGAGGTAGGGCTAGTGACCATCTCCTGGACAACAGGCTCAACCACCAGGGTTGGGAAAGTAGGGCTGGTAATCACCCTCAGCTCCACGCTTGGCAAAACTGTCGGCACCTCACTCGTTGATACAGTTGGGAGTGAGGACACCTCCGGGACTGCCATCCCTTCAACCTCTGTTCCTTCGGCTGGCCTAGGCCGATAAGAGGGCAGGTCGCCATACAGTGCATCTAACACAGCAGCATCCGCTGCGGTCAAAGTGCTCATATCACCCCTTGACCCCTCGGGAAGATCGCCTGGTTCCCTTGAAGTTGATGCACCCTGAGGCAGAACACCTGCAACAAGACTGTGGTTAGACAGGACACAACATGCAGTAGAAGCCAAGAGGTCGGAACAATACCAAAGGATGATGTCGCCTCAAACATCTTGGCAACCGCATCAGTCTCCATAGGCTCCATCAAAAAATTCTTTGCGGAGTCAACACGAATGGTCGGCCCGCTTTCGCTTGCCGAGTCTCCCGTGGACCATCCAATAGAGCTTGACGCTACAGGACTTCCTTTGGAAGTCCCAGCGCCCGAAGGACCAATGTCAGCCGCATCACCTCCGGACTCCTCCGGGAGGGCAAAAGAGCCAGCTTCAGTTTCATAAGTAAATAGGGGATCATAATGTTCCCCTTGCTCTCCAGTGGTCGTAGCTCCTGTATCAAGAAGCAAATAATAAGTTATTTGGAACACATAAAAGGCATATTACACGGACGGAGCTGATCTTACCTAAGTCTGGAGCAAATTCACCAGTAGTCGGTTCAGCAACCGACGGTTCTACTACTAATGGGGGCAGCAGGAGGAAACGCTGTTGAGGGTTCACCCTCTACGGCAACCGTAGGAGCCTGGCGACGGGGCTTCTTTGCCAACGACTTCCTACGAGATCTACCCTCCACTTTCTTTTGAAGTGGACGTTAGGATCCTCTTCCCCCACTTCTCTACATCAGCATGTTCTGTGGGAGCTGTCCCCACCACGCCAGAGCCAGCTGCGGGAGTCTTAGTCCCCGTCCCCGATTCGAAGGGAGGGCTTTCTGCATCTGAGGCCTCGCTGTCATCCACAGCAACAAATTCCTCTATGCCTGGGACGCGAACCCTTTTACCTTCTCTTTTCTCAGAGGCATTTCGCCTCAGCCGCTGAGAAATTAACCTCACACCAGAGCTGTTAGCCTTGAATCTGAGGGGTGTGGAGTTAGAAGTTGCATACCACTGGCAGAAGCATAGGGTCATTTGAAGATTGGGATTCCTCAACGACGTACGCAACCGCGCCCCAGTACAACCCGCAGTAAAGAATCGCCAAGCGTAGGCTCCATCGATGAGGCTCCCCATGAAGGCCAGATTGAGATTGGGATTGCCTACATACAGTTGGTCATATCCAAACTGTCGAGCAAACCGACTTGGGACATAGGGCTCCAAGTAGCAGGTATCCCCGCTTCTATACAATAAATGTGAGGGCCGGATGCTGATCAGCCACTCAAAAACTCCCCGGCTCAGGGACGACTGCCCCTCCCCACATCTTTAAACTCTTCATCATAGCCTACACCCCGAATACGGGGAAAACAACGAAAGGGACTATAAATGTCATAACGACGTACCAATTTACGGGCCTCAGCCACGTAAGTCTTCAGCCACGAGCATCCTTCAAATCGACGGAGAAGCGCCATTCGAACACCTTGCGGGGGGTCCTCTCCAGCTTCAATCAGAGAAGGACAATGCAGGGTGAACCACGCCATCAAATAAGTGTACGGCAGACCTACCCTGGGATTGGGTCCGTCGCGGGGCGAAGTGGTTCCCTTTCCACGCTTCGTTGCTGGCAGCCTGCAAAAAGCCTCCGTTAATGCACGAAGGCCTCTTTGGATGCAGCACACCATGGCCGGAAGAAGTCCCAAGGGGTGGCCATGGACCAAACGAACAGCGGGCATCAAGACATTCGGATGAACGACGTCACCCGAAGAAGATGGCACTACGCATTTCTTCAGCCAGATTGTTAGGAAGCCAGCCAGCAGTGCCTTCCGAGACATCGGCCGGCGAGGCTGATGATGGAAACTCCGAAGGACATCACCCTTCTCATAGGGACCATCGTCTTCTGTCACAACAAGATCCCTTTGGAGGTGCTTTTGCATCCGTTCAAAGATATTCTCATCAGCAACTCCGTAGTGAACCGCTTCAGGAGTATTCTCCATATCCGGGAACAAATAATTTCCCATCTCTTCAAGCTACAGGAAGTTCCCTTACTGCCCCCATGTATACTGGAACAAATGTGCAAGTGGCACATTAACTCCCAATAGGTCTCAAACAAGGCAGGCTCCTGCTTCTCCAGGAGAGCCAATTCCGCCTCGCACGGAAAGTATTCTTCGTATGGGAGAGACCCAAAAGGCAAAGCAGAGATTTTCTACATCTCATGCAAGGCCATACCCAATTCGCCAACAGGGGTGAAGAAAGTCCCTGAAGCTGGGCAATACAATTCAAAGATGGCGTAGAAGCACGCCACGTTTATGTCAATGCCATAGCAGGTCGCCCTGACGGCCTCATAGAGGTTCAGCCTCTCCAAATCCTCCTTGAAATGAGCGAGGATATATGTAGTTAAATTCATCCACCACGTCTTCGGAGGGTGGATCCAGCCTGGAGTCCTGAAGTCAGTAGCTGGGTAGTTCCCACTGACCTTGCAGAACTGGTTGCCAAAAGTCAGCGCCACCGCAGGATTTTCCCCCACTGGGATGTCTCGCGACACATTCTCAGGGTGTAGACCCATTATGCAACGAGGAGGCCCCGCTCTTGCATAACCAGGAGATTGAAACATCAATCTCCCTACATGCACGGAGTTGGTATTTCGGCTCACTTCCCATGCCATCTTCCGAGCCTGCGTCACACACTCGAAAGAAGACAAAGAAAAATGTCACTTGTTGGATGGGAGGTAAAACTTCTCATCATCCAACTGGAAAATCCACTGCCCTTCTCCTGCCTGTAGTTGGTGATCAGGATCTGGTGCGGCATCCCCGAACATGAAGTCAGGCTTTCTATAAGTTCGATGGTCAATATCTTCAAGAGGAGCCGTAGTCAGAATCCTCCTCGTGGTGTGTTGATCACCACCATGAATAAGCGTGTCTCGAACGACGGAGCTCCGCTCACTAAACAAAGAAGCCTGCCCTTGAAATTGCAAGCTGATATTGCCATCCACTCCTCTGGTCATCCCAAACAGATTGTTCAAGGGACCAGGAGTGTAGTGTACTGCAGAAGCACGGAAAACTATGATTAGTGCACTAGTCGAGCGAACATAAAGACACAATTATCACCAAGGCATAACTTCGCCTTTGAGCGAAGCTAGCAAGGCGATAGCTTCGACAAAGCTTAGCCTCACAAGTCAAGTCCGCATTTCGCCTAAGCAGAAGGTGGTACAGCCCTGAGAGCTAACTTCGTCAAAAAGGCGTTATGGTCAAAAGTTATCCTTTACGGCCATGATTGAAGGGATAGATCCGTATCCTGTTGTTCAATAGGACAAAAATAGCCCAAGTGATAGCTTCGCACGGAAGCTTAAGGAAGAACTGTTCAGTTCTTGAATTCCCATTCAAGAAAATAAGGGAAATTCAAGGAAATAGATTCCCTAACGATAACCGATCATGCTCGATCGTTCTGGATTCATCCCAAGATAGCCAAATATCGGCTTTAAGAGAGATACGATAGTCTCTAATCAAAAAGGAAAGTCCCTTACCGGTGATTGGTCGTTTGATGACCGAAGGAGGAGGAGGACCCTCCGCTACAGAAGTTGCCACTTCTTTCCCCGCTCGTCTCTTGGGCGCCATTGAAAAGCTGCAGAAGTTTTCAAAACTTTCTAAATGGAGAGGAAAGAGGAAGAAGAAGAGTCAAAATTCTCTGAAAATCTCAAGTAAAGAGATCTGCTCTTTTTCAGCCCGATCGGGCTTTTATAGGCCAATAAGTGCCTGAAACGATGCCTCGAAAAGGGCACAGGCCGCCTTTTCGAATTAATTCAAAACGCCGCCTAAAGCGCCTTCCCGAGAAGCGCTGCTTCAGCCACTAAGGGTTAACCTCGCCATGAGTCAAAGTGCGGACTTCGCACAAGTTCATCAAGAACTTCGCCAAAAGGGTTGCCTTAGCCCACTAAAGGAATATTTCGCCGATATGCCAGCTTCGCGCGAAGCTCATTTAAAAAGGACCCCGTCCTTAACTCCGCACAAAGTTTAGCCCCGCTATGGCCAAACTCTTAATGAAGGCAAGTAAAAGTCAGATGAGCGGTAAATGAACTTTCATTGATTTAAAAGGAAAAGTACATTGATACTACATCAAGGTTGTGCTTCCTACAACAGATTCAGTTGCTCAACAGGATCATTTGCGCAAAAGGCATACAAGTGGTTTTTATCCGCTTCCAAGCCAGACCAACTGGACAAGAAAGGCCTTCCTCCTGCACAAGGCCATAACCAGAGCAGATGGTGCCACCAGGACAGATGGTGTCATCTGGACAGATTTTGCCACAAGGACAGGGTCGTAATCCTTCGCTTAATGGCAAATTTTGCTACCAGAAAGCCAGATCGTCACCAGCCGGCCAGATCATCTTTGATCAAAATTGGCAACGAGGAGGTCAGTGATCTCACAGGTGACGTCCGCTATCCTGAAGTGGATCATCTCCTGTAAGCGGCTACCAGCCTCGCCTCGAAGTGGATCATCTCGGATAAGCGACTGCCAACAGCCTCTAGGACACGCATCAGCCGCCCCAGTTTGTTCCTCCTGCTTAAAAGTAAAGCTTTAACTAGGGAAGCATAAGGCAACTTTTCAGTCTCTTTCATCAAGATACAAGATTGGCGAACATAGCTCACTGCAATGCAAATCAGAACAGATTAGCAGTTAAATACAGGAGAAGCTGTAAAAGCACTAAGTCAGATTCTTTGGGGAGCAAAGTAATCCGATTTCAGTTAAAGCAGAGGATAAGCCTCGCTTGCACAGTAATGATGGGCTAGCTTAGCAAATGCCAAGTCCTAGCCTCGCCTATATGGCTAAGCCAGACTGATCCTGTGGGACACAATCTTAGCCTCACCTATATGGCAAGACTGACTCAACTTTGAAGAGACCAAGTCCCAAGTTCTGCCTGTGTAGCGGATTTAACATGTAGCGATCTTTCTGTGATCAAGTCAGAATGATAGCTTCGCTGGGAAGCTATGCTGAAATCCTTCTCTGCAGATCAGTCAATTGCAAAATGAAGAATAAGAGAAACTAATCCCTGAAGCAGCTGTTAAAGCTAAATTAAGGGAGATGAATTCCCTAAGATTGGTGAAGTCGTTGAATGATCAAGACTTACCGGTCCTTGGCCGGATAATGACCAGAGTGGGCATTCCCACTAATTCAGAGATCTGAGTATCTCTCTCAACCAAGAGAAGAGAAGAAGAGCAGATCACTTCTCTTCAGAGGACCTCAAGTGTCCTATTTATAGGCCCCATGGCCTGAGCGCTGCCGCCTCAAGCGTGGAAGCACGTGCGCATTTAAGGCACTTATTGTGCCTTGAGAAAAGGGACATTTTCCCTTGGAACCGTGCAAAGGAAGAAACATCTCCCTCATAAAGGCATTTATGGCGCCTTGAAGAAAGGGAATATCCTCCCTCGGAAATGCATAATCGAAGAATATCTCCCTCGATCAGTGCAAGAGAAGGAGTAATCCTCCTCGTAATCGGCCCACAGCAGTTGGCCTTGGGAAAGCAACAGATGGAGCTACTCAGATGTAGAGCTACCAAGAAGCGAACCTATCCAGCCGCGAAGCTACCCAGATGCGAACCTACATGATTCTCCAGCAAACTTATCCCAAAGCAGGATTGAACGCGAAGCTGAACTCAACCATCATGACGACGTTCATACTCCACACCACCAATCAAAGCAGTTCAAAGTATTTCGAAGTTTGAGCCATTGCAGACTTTCGAAAACTTTGTAGGGGGTCTTGTTGACACTTAAAAAAGACAAGATTCTTACTGGCCTGAACAATGTCTAAACTTGTTGACATTTACAAAAGACAAGTGACAGACAAGCTGAAGACCAGTTTTCACCCATCTCCGAGGGACAGGGAAGCAACTCGAACTCCACTGATCCAGCAAGCAGATAGTGAACCCGGATTATTTTTGAACAGACCTCAGCAGGTCTAAGATGCTAGCACTTAGCATCACATTAGCCCAAAGAGATAGCCTCGCTTGAGAGGCTAGGATCATCCAACTTCGCCTTGAAGCCATTTTGATGCCTCGCCAGAAAGCTAACTCATAGCTTCGCCAGGGAGAGTCAGCTCCGCCTGAAACCATATATGGTAACTCCGCCACAGAAGACTTCTAGCTCCGCCGAAAAGCTTCTTTCCAGACTTCGCCAGAAACCATCTCCAGCTCCGCTGCGAGCTCAAAGTGGGCAGCTCCGCTATTGGTCTGCTATGGCCAACCTTTGACCAATCAAATCCCCAGATGAGATCAGATCTAATCAGATCAAATCCAATTAAGATCAAATCTGGGATCAAATTTGGCAGTTGATTGCCACAATCTCTTGACTCTCTTAAAACGAGTAAGAAGATCAGGGGAAATCCTCCAACGATATGGAAAGGATCAAAACAGATCAAGAAGATCAACCGACCTGCCATTTCTAGCTTCGCACAAGCTGATCCTAGCCTCGCAGCAAGGCTACTTTCCAGATTCAAACAGATGCGATTCAATCTGTTTCCATACCTTCAAGGGACGATTATACCCTTGCTCTCCTTATAAATAGCCCACCAGGGGCACAAGAAGAGGGGACGACGACCAGGAAAGACCCCTGAGGCCGCACATACGTGCAAAAGACCCCCGGTAAAGAAAGAGAGAGAGGACTCCACAAGCAGAGGCTTCTTCACGACGCACCATGCGTTCTTGAATTCAGAGACTTTTTAGAGAATTACTTCTCTATTTAGGGTGCTAATACCCTAATAACACCTTCTTCTCAAGGAATCTCCAGAACCAGGCGAGAAGGAATTTCTAATTGAAGGCAATTTTGAGAAGTAGCAAGAGGGTTCCACCAACCTTCTATTCTCTAATTCTCAGAACCAGGCGAGAAGGGAATCCCATCGCTCGCATCGTCAAGGGACAAAGTGGTCGCGCGCTGACCAGACTCCTATCAGCACACTTCTCCAAAATCTTTGAGGAAATCTACTTGTAATCTTTTTAAGAATACTTGTAATTTAGCTCCTCAACCTTTTTATTATAAGTTTTTCCCCTTTGCAAATCAATGGAAAACAGTTGGTAGAACCCTCTTGCTACTTCTCAATACCGCCTTCAATTAGGAATTCCTTCTCGCCTGGTTCTGGAGATTCCTTTAGGAAGAAGGTATTAGGATATCAGCACCCTGATTAGAGAAGCAATTCTCTAAAAGGTCTCTGAATTCTTGTGTGCGCGGTGCGTCGTGAAGAAGTCTCTGCTTGTGGAGTCCTCTCGTCCTCTCTCTTCGTGCGTGTTCTGGTGGTTGTCTTCTCTCCTTGTGCCCCTGGTGGGCTATTTATAAAGAGAGCAAGGGTATAATTGTCCCTTAAAAATATAGAAACAGATTGAATCAAATCTGTTTAAATCTGAAAAGTAGCCTTGCTGCGAGGCTAGGATCAGCTTCTGCGAAGCTAGAAATGGCAGATCGGTTGATTCTCCTGATCTGTTTTGATTCTTTCCATATAGTTAAAGGATCTCTCATGATCTTCTTACTCATTTTAGGAGAGTCAAGAGATTGTGGCAATCAACTGCCAAATTTGATCTCAGATTTGATCTTTATTGGATTTGATCTTGATTGGATTTGATCTTGATTCTGATTAGATCTGATCTCATCTGGAGATTTGATTGGTCAAAGGTTGACCATAGCAGATCCGCAGCGGCGTTGCCCGCCTTTAACTCACAGCAGAGCTAGAGGCAGTATCTGACGAAGTCAGAAGAAGGCTCTTCGGTGGAGCTAGATGTCGTCTGTTGCGAAGCTACCATGCACCCTTTCTGCACAGTTGCATGTAGCTTCAGGCGGAGCTAACTCTCTCTGCGGAGTTGCACTTCAGCAGTTCAGGCGAAGCTATGAGTTAGCATCATGGTGGAGCTTTGAATGGCTTCAAGGCAAAGTTGGATGATCTTAGCCTCTCAGGCGAGGCTATCCCTTTGGGCTCATGCGATGCTAAGAGCTAGCATCTTAGACCTGCTGAGGTCTGTTTAGAGACAATCCGGGCTCACTATCTGCTTGCTGGATCAGTGGAGTCCAAGTTGCTTCCTTGTCCCTCGGAGATGGTTGAAAACTGGTCGTCAGCTTGTTTGTTACTTGTCTTTTGAAATTCAACAAGTTTAGACATTGTTCGGGCCAGTAAGAATCTTGTCTTTTTTAAGGTCAACAAGACCCCCTTCAAAGTTTTCAAAAGTCTGCAATGGCTCAGACTTCGAAATACTTTGAATTACTTTGATCGGTGGTATGTGAAGTACGGACGTCACTATGGTGGTTGAGTTCAGCTTCGCTTTTAATCCTGCTTTGGGATAAGTTCGCCGAAGAATCATGTAGATTCACGTCTGGGTAGCTTCGCGGCTGGATAGGTTCGCATCTGGATAGGTTCGCATCTGGGCTTCCCTGAATAAGTTCGCTCTGGAACATCTGTTACTTTCCCAAGGCCAACTATTGTGGGCCGGTTACGAGAAGGATTACTTCTTCTCTTGCGTTGATCGAGGGAGATATTCTTCCCTTGTGCGTTTCTAAGGGAGGATATTCCCTTTCTTCAAGGCGCAATAAATGCCTTTATGAGGGAGAGTGTTTCTTCCTTTGCACGATTCCAAGGGAAACCGTCCCTTTTCTTAAGGCGCAATAAATGCCTTAAATGCGCTCGTGCTTCCACGCTTGAGGCGGCAGCGTTCAGGCCATGAGGCCTATAAATAGGACGCCTGAGGTCCTCTGAAGAGAAGTGATCTGCTCTTCTTCTCTTCTCTTAGTTGAGAGAGATACTCAGATATCTGAATTAGTGGGGATGCCCACTCTGGTTATTACCCGCCAAGGACCGATAAGTCTTGATCATTCAGAGACTTCACTAATGATCTTTTAAGGAGTTCATCTCCCTTAGCTTAGCTTTAACAGCTACTTCAGGGATTAATTTCCCTTACTCTTCATTTGCAATTGGCTGATCTGTAGAGAAGGTTTCAGCATAGCTTTTTCAGCGAAGCTATCATTTTGACTTGATCAAAGAAAGATCACTGCATGCGTGTTAAGTCCACTACACAGGCAAAACATGGGACTTAGTCTCTTCAAAATTGAGCCAGTCTTGCCATATAGGTGGGGTTAAGACTGCGTCCCTCAGGATCAGTCTGGCTTAGCCATATAGGTGAGGCTAGGACTTGGCGTTTGTTGATCTAGCCCATCATCACTGTGCAAGCGAGGCTATCCTCTGCTTTAACTGAAATCAATGTTTGACTAAATCAGATTGCTTCGCCTTAAAGCATTTGGCTTAGTGCTTTTGCAGCTTTTCCTGTGTTTACTTGCTAATTTATTCCAGTTTGCATTGCAGTGAGCTATGTTCGCCAACATTGTGATTTGATGAAGGAAACTAGGAAATTTCCTCTTACTTTTTCAGTTGAGACTTTACTTTTAAGCAGGAGGAACAAACTGGGGCAGCTGATGTGTGTCCCAGAGGAGGCTGGCAGTCGCTTATTCCGAGATAATCCATTTTGAGGCGAGGCTGATAGCCGCTTACCCGAGATGATCCGCTTTGGGAAAGCAGACGTCACCTGTAAGGTCGCGGATCTTCCCATTGTCAATTTTCATTAAATAAGATCCAACCTGCTGGTGGCGATCAGTCCTTTGCCAATTTTCATGAAAGAACATCCGGCTTTCTGGTGGCAAAATCTGCCATTAGACGAAAGATCACGGCCCTGTCCTGGTGGCATAATCTGTCCTGGTGGCACCATCTGTTCTTATGTGAAGGATTACAGCCTTGTGCAAGAGGAAGGCCTTTCGTGTCCAGTTGGTTTCGCTTGGAAGTAGATAAGACCGTTTGTATGCCTTTTGAGCAAATGATTCTGTTGTATGAAACACAACCTTGATGTAGTATCAATGTACCTTTCCTTTTAAATCAATGAAAGTTCATTTTCTGCTCATTTGATTTTTGCTTTGCCTTCATCTTGAATTTGGCTAGCGGAGCTAAACTTCACGCGAGATTAAAAGATAGGATTCCATCTGAAACAGGAACAAGATTCCAGCGAAGCTAGCATATCTGCGAAGTTCGGCCTATGCCCCCAGCGAAGCTAAGGCAATCCTGTTGGTGAAGTCATTGTGTATTATGCGAAGTCCGCATCTGACTCGTGGCGAAGTTAGCCCTTAGTGGGGCTGAATCAGCGCTTTTCGGGAAGGCGCTTTAGGCACCGTTTCAAATTAATTTGAAACGACGGCCTGTGCTCCTTTATGAGGCATCGTTTCAGGCACTCATTGGCCTATAAAAGCCCGATAGGGTTGAGAGAGAACAGATCTCTTTGCTTAAAATTTTCAGAGAACTTTAACTCTTTTTCTTCCTCTTTCCTCTTCATTCAAAAAGTTTGAGGACTTTCATAGCTCTTCAATAGCTCCCAAGAGACGAGTGGGAAAAGAAGTGACTACTTTTGCAGCGGAGGGTCCTTCCCCTCCTCCGGTCATCGAACGACCAATCGCCGGTAGGGAATTTTCCCTTTTGGTTAGAAACTGCTGTCTATTCTTTTAAGGCCGATGTCTGGCTATCTGGATGAACCCGAAAAAATGATCAATTATGATCTGTTATTCTCATGGAATTCATTCCCTGAGTTCCCATGCTTTTTTGATCGGGAATCCAAGAACTGAAGAGTTCTTCTTTAAGCTTCCAGGCGAAGCTATCCCTTAGACTGTTTTCATCCTGTTGAATAACAGGGATGTGAAGCTGTCCTTTCAAACATGACTGAAAAGGACCTTAATGCCCTTAACACGACTTTTGACCAAAATATCCTTCTGACGAAGTTAGTCCCCAGGGCTGTATCGCATTCTGCTTAAGCTTCTAAAATGAAGCTAACACTTGGATATTTTCCTGCAACTACGAGGCTAAACTTTGGCGAAGTTGTCGTCTTGCTAGCTTCGCTCGGGGGGCAAGGCTATGCCTTAGCGAAAATTGTGTTTTTTGTTTAGGCCTCCACCTGGCTATGAACTAATCATGGTTTCTCTTTGTTCCTGCAGTGCACTACACTCCTGGTCCTTTGAACATTCTATTCGGGATGGCCAGGGGATTAGACGACAATATCAGCCTGCAATTCCAAGGCAGGCCTCTTTGTTTAGTGAGCGGAGCTCTCTCATTCGAGATACGCTTATTTACGGTGGGGATCCACACACCACGAGGAACATTTTGACCACGGCTCCTCTTGAAGATGTTGACCGTCAGACCTATAGGAAGCCTGACTTCATGTTCGGGGATGCCACGCTAGATCCTGATCACCAGCTGCTGGCCGGGGAAGGGCAGTGAATTTTCCAGTTGGATGGCGAGAAGTTCTACCTTCCGTCTAACAAGCGGCACTTTTCTTTGTCTTCCTTCCAGTGCGTGACGCAGGCTCAGAAGATGTCGTGGGAAGTGAGCCGGAGTACCGACTCTGTCCACGTAGGGAAATTAATGCTTCAGTCCCCTGGTTATGCAAGAGCGGGGCCTCCTCGTTGCATAATGGGTCTACATCCTGGGAATGTATCGCGAGAGATCCCCAGTGGGAGAAAATCCTGTGGTGGCGCTGACCTTTGGTAACCAATTCTGCAAGGTCAATGGGAACTACCCAGCACTGACTTCCGGACTCCAGTCTGGATTCACCCTCCGAAGGCGTGGTGGAGGGATTTAACTATATACTCCTCGCTCATTTCGAGGAGGATCTGGAGAGGCTGAACCTTCATGAGACCGTCAGGGCGACCTGCTACGGCATTGAGATGAACGTGGCGTGCTTCTACGCCATCTTTGAATTGTACTGCCCGGCTTTCGGGACTTTCTTCACCCCTGTTGGCAAACTGGGGATGGCTCTGCATGAGATGCGGAAGTCTCTGCTCTCTGCCTTTGGGATCTATCCCATATGAGGAATACTTCCCGTGCGAGGCAGAATTGGCACTTCTGGAGAAGCAGGAGCCCGCTTGTTCGAGACCTACCGGGAGTTAATATGCCATTTGTACATTTGCTTCAGCATGCACGAAAACAGTAAGGAACTTCCTGTAGCTTGAAGAGCTGGAGAGATTATTTGTTCCCAGATATGGAGAAGACTCCTGAAGCGGCTCACTGTGGAGTTGCTGACGAAGACATCTTTAGCTGGATGCAAAAGCACTCCCAAAGGGATCTAGTTGTGGAAGAAGATGACGGTCCCTATGAAAAAGGTGATGTCCTTCGGAGTTTCCATCACCAGACTCATCGGCAATGTCCCAGAAGGCACTATTGGCTGGTTTCTTGATAGTCTGGCTGAAGAGGTGCGTGGTGCCGTCTTCTTCGGGTGACGTCATTCATCTGAATATCCTACTGCCCGCTGTTCGTTTGGTCCATGGTCGTCCTCTGGGACTTCTTTCAGCCATGGTATGCTGTATCCAGAGAGGCCTTCGCGCATTGATGGAAGGTTTCTGTAGGCCGCCATCGACGAAGCGTGGAAAGGGGCCACTTCACCCCGCGACGGACCTAATCCCAGAGTAGGTCTGTCGTATACCTATTTGATGGTGTGGTTCGCCCTGCACTATCCCTCTTTGATTGAAGCTGGAGAGGACCCCCCACAAGGTGTTCGAATGGCGCTTCTCTGCCGATTCAAAGGATGCTTATGGCAGAAGACTTACGTGGCTGAGGCCCGTAAATTGGTGTGTCGCTATGACGTCTATAGTCTCTTCCACTGTTTCCCCCATATTCGGGATGCAGGTTATGATGAGGAGTTCAAAGATGCGGGGGAAGGGCAGTCGTCCCTGATCTGGGGAATTTTTAAGTGGCTGGTCAGCATCCGGCCCTCACATTTATTATACCGAAGTGGGGATACCTGCTACTTGGAGCCTTATGTTCCAAGTTAGTTTGCTCGACAGTTTGGATATGACCAACTATATGTGGGCAACCCGAATCTCAATCTGGCATTCATGGGGAGCCTCATTGATGGAGCCCGTACCTGGCGATTCTTCATTGCAGGCTGTACTGGGGCGCGGCTGCGTATGCTGTTGAGGACTCCTAACCTGCTAATGACCCTGTGCTTCTTCCAGTGGTACGCAACTTCCAACTCCACACTCCTCGGATTCAATGTTAAAAATTCTGGTGTGAAGTTAATTTCTCAGCGGCTGAAGCGGAAGGTCTCTGAGAAAAGGGAAGGTAAGAGGGTTCGCGTCCCGTGCATAGAAGAATTCGTTGCTGTTGATGACAGCGAAGCCTCGGATGCGGAGAGTCCTCGCTTCGAAGCGGAGATAGGTGTCGAGACTCCTGTAGCCGTTCTGGCGTGATGGGGACAGCTTCCCCAAGACATGTAGAAGAAGTGGAGGAGGAGGATCCTGACGTTCCCCTCAAGCACTAACGGACATGTGAGTCCCGTAGGAAGCAGTTGGTGAAGAAGCCCCATCACCAAGCTCCTACGATCGTTGTAGAAGGCGAACCATCTGTAGCGCTTCCTCCTCTGCTCTATTAGTAGTTGAACCGTCAGTTGCCGAACCAGAGATTGGCGAAATTGATCAAGACCTGGGTAAAATCAACTTCGTCCCTGTGATACACCTTTTATGTGTTCTAGACAGCTCATTATTTGTTTTGCTATGCAGGAACTGAGGCAGTGACAAGCCCGAGAGCTGAGGCCATTGGAGAACAAGGGGAACATTATGATTCCCTGTTCCACTTATAAAGAGGGTGATGAGGCTGGATATTTTGCCGTCTCCGAAGGGTCCGGAGGTGATGCAGCTGATGTTGGTCCTTCAGGTATCGGGACCTCAAAGAGAAATTCTGACACTTCTAGCTCTCTTGGGTGGACCACGAGGGTTCGGCGAGCGAAGCGAGCCGGCCATTCGTATTGACTCCGCTAAGGATTTTCCAATGAAGCCTATAGAGAGTAATGTGGCCGCCAAGACGTTTGAGGCAACATCATCTTTTGGTATTGTTCCGACCTTTTTGACTTTTACTATCTGTTGTGTCCTGTCTAAACACAGTCTTGTTGCAGGTGTTTCGCCTCTGGGTGCGTAAACTTCAAGGGAGCCAATCGATCTTCCCGAGGGATCTAGGGGTGACATGAGCACTTCAACAGCGGCAGATGCTGCTATGTTGGACGCTCTGTATGGTGATCTACCCCCTTATCAGCCTGAGCCAGCCGAAGGAACAGAGATTGAAGGAACGGTAGTCACGGAGGCATCTCCACTCCCAACTATACCAACGAGGTGAGTGCCATCAATTTTGTCAGGTGCGGAGCTGAGAGTGATTACAAGGCCTACTTCCCCAACGCTGGTGGTTGAGCCTGCTGTCCAGGAAATGGTCACTAGTCCTACCTCGATTGTGGCTAGTGTACTGATTTTCATGAAGACTCCGCCAAGGTCACCGATGACCTGCCATGCTGCTGCAGCCAGTGTTTCTCTGCTGTTCCTTCCACGGTAATGTCAACAAGGCCGGTGGAGTCTTTTGAGTCTGCCCGTCTACCAGAGTGGCTGAGGTTGAAAATGAATTTGTAGCTGACATAGTCGATAGATTTTATAAGGGCTTGAAGCGATCCATCGATCTAGTCTTGAAAGGCTCGACTATGTCATTTTCTACTTTAAAGGTGGTCCTCTCCCGCAGTATTGAAAGTATCCGAGACTTTGGAGGGGATAACCAGGCCGCTGCCTTAGAGCTTCTGGTAGACCATTTTGAGAGGGACGTAGAGGAATGGCGCCGCCTTAGCCGTTCAGACCTGGAGTCTTCGGTTGATGAGCAGCTTTGCGCACCTTGTCACTCAAATGCATGAAGCCCATCTTGCCGCTCAGGAAGCTGCTAAGGCCATTTCTTTCGGACTTGAATCCTTGAAGACAAGCAGGTAAGAGCTTGGGGACGCCATAGATGCTTCTAACATTGCTCTTCTTGACACTGAAGACAAATTGAGAAGGCCAAGGAGATGATCAGGAAGGAAATCTTCTCTTATCCAAGGCTGAATCAGTGCGTCTTGAAGAAACTGCGCGGCTTGAGCAGCTCAAAGGCTCAGAGTGACGAGCTCTCGCGGCAGGGCTTAGCTCAAAGGGCAACTTTGGCTGAGGTCGAGGCTCGCTTGGCTCAGACGACGAATTTTAACGAGGCTGAGCTGAGGTCACAGGCGCTTGTCAGGACTGCTAATGATAAGAAGACAAGGCTGGCCTTCTTTGAAGAACGGATCAGATCTTTGTTGGCCCAATGGCCTTCCACTCTAGTTTTTGATGATGATCAACACTCATGTAGTTATGTTTACTAATATTCTTGTGTTTCTAAGTTTCAATCATTAACAGGATATTAGTTGGTGATTAGCTTCAACAAGGAGTTTAGAAGCTATTCATGGTGATTCCGGTGCCAGCTTAAAGATCATACCTTTGCACTTGGAGAATCACGGAGTTTTTGACCGAGTCTACTTGAAGATGGAAGATCGACAAGAAGACTTAGGTATCTAGTTTAGATAGAGTTTTAGATCCATTTGTAAAGCTTAGTTTAGTTGATATGCTCAAGTGCACAAACACACACGTTTTATGTTTTGATGTGTGGTTTCATGAATAGTTTGATCAAACAAGTTTTCAAGATTTATATGTATAGTAGATGTTTCTATTTATACATACATGCTTAACTTATAGACACTTATTTTGATATCCCTATTCATGTTTTGGAAAATCAAGTTTGATAAAATACAAGTTTTGTTTTTTTGATAAAATTTGCAAGACACAAAAATAAATTGATATGTTGATATATTGTCTTGAAATTTTTATCACAGTGTATGGTTAATATAAACGATAAAACAAATTTTGTGAATTTTTTTAGAAGTGTTAAAAGATTTTTAGAAAATATTTTACACTGTTTTTCTGACCCTGCACTGTGCCTGCCAGGCCAGTTCGGTCGACCGGACCGGTCGACCGCACCAAGTGGCCGGTCGACCGGGTCGGTCGACCGATGTGCACAATCGTGCACGCTGGCGACACATGTAGTCGGTCGAACCGGACCGGTCGACCGAGTTGAGAGCTCTGCTCTCGGGGAATTTTCGGTCGACCGGACCGGTCGACCGCTGCTGCCCAACGGTCACATTTTTGACCGTTGGCGGTCGACCGGCCGGTCGACCGGCAGTTGGTCAGACTGCCACATCAGCCTAACGGCTAGTTTTTCCTAGGGCTATATAAACCCCATCTCTTTGGGGATTTTGGCTAAGTTTTTCAAGAAGAAAAATACCAGTTTTCTAAAGTGATTAAAAGAGTTTTAAAAAGAGTTTTAAGTGCTAACAAGATTTATTCTTTGTGTTTTTGGGTTTTGGAAAATCAAAGAAATTGGAATTTGGGATTTTTGTATTGGCTTTCATTCTTTATCTTTTACAAGAAATTTCCCAAGTGTTTTTCTTTGAGTTCTTGTTTTCCAAAACACATAGTTTCCACACTTGAGCCATATCTTCTATCCTAAACTATTAGGATCTTGTTTTGTGGAAAAAGAGAAAAAGAGAGTTTGAGGTTGTTGTTGTAAACCTCTTGTGTTGTAACCCTCCTTTTATTTGTGAATCCCTCTTCGGTAGAGGTGATCGGAGTGGTATTGGTTGGATCCCTCAAGTGTGAGGTGTTTGGGATTGTGTTTGTAAGCCTCTTAGGTAGAGGTGTGGTTGTTGGTTGACACCTCTAGTGTGAGGTGTTGTGGTTTGTATTGAGAGAGGAGTTCGGTACTCCTTGGGTTGTAAGAAATCCTCTTCGGTAGAGGTTCCCTCGTGGGAGTTGAGATAGTGGAAATCCTACACGGTGGTGTAGGCGGGGATGTAGAGCAAGGTGCTCGAACCTCGAAACAAATCTTGGTGTTTGCTTTTTGATCCATTGTCTCTCTAACTCTCTCTCTTATTATTGTGCAAAGCATCATACTCATCATCATATCATACTTGCTTGTGTTGAGCATTGATTCATTCATATCTTATACATTGCTTGTGTTGCCTTGCATCTTTTATATTGCAATTCATTCTTATATGCTTGGCTTGATTGTGTGTATTTCATATTGCTTGGATTGCTTGTGTGTGTGTGCCTAACTTGTACTCATCCAACAAGAGCTTCACATAGCACCTCAACCCATTTCAAGGGGAATCAAGAGGAGTTAGTCCAGTGCCTCGCAAGGGGAATTCGGCTACACTTGGTGGATTGTATTAAGTGTGTTGCAACATTTGCATTAGCTTCCGCATTTAGCGCACTTAGTTTGTATTAAGTTTATTAGATTAGCACTTACACCTATTCACCCCCCTCTAGGTGTTTTTCAATTGGTATCAGAGCTAGTGCTCCTGATACTTAGGCTTAACATCCTAGGAGTGATCCATTTGCTTGCTAATCTCATTTGCACATTCATATATAGTTTACCATGGACTTGATGACCCCACCTAGCTTTGACCCTTCCAACATTGATGTTTGGAAGTATAGGATGTCCATGTACCTAAAGACCCTAGGTTTGCATGTCTTCCTTGCCGCCACCAAGAGATGTTATCTTGGTGATTGCAATCATATAGGGGCCAATGCACAAGCCCTTGAGGCTATTAGAAGCACATTACCTAAAGATTATCTTATGGTGGTTTCTAATCTTGATTCCGCTTTTGCAGTGTGGAACAAGTTGACAACAACCACCACCTCCAAGCTTCAATTGCCAATCCAAGAAGAGGAATCTAGCGGAGAATCCGAGCCACAACAATGCTATATGGTCCAAGGGAATGACTCCCTTGAGGTACATTCGGAATCTCAACTAGATAGTAATGATTGTGCTAGTTCTTCAATGATTATGTTGATCCCCATGCCTAAATGAAGAACTATCTATTGTTTGTGAAAAACTAATAGAAAAATATAACTTGTTGAAAAAGAAGAGTCTAGGCATTAATAATGAAAATAAAAATTTGATTGCTAGACTTGATGTTGTTTTGCAAGAGAAAGAGGAGATTGCTATGAAAGGGATTCATTAAATCTCACTTGGTCTTGCACTTAAAGAAAATGAGTTTTTGAAAAATAAAATGATTGCCATGTTCTTTTGAAGAAAAATGAAAACTTGTCTTCAAAAATTGATTTTGTTTTAAAGAGAATGTTGATTTAAAAAATAAAATTATTTCCATTTCAAATGAATTAAATGCTTGTTTGAAGAAAAATGAGGTTTTGCATAAAAAGATTGATGCTCATGTTGCCATGCTAGTGTAGCTTCTTCATCTAGTCTACCTAATGCATGTACCTCTTCTTCTAGGATCAATGATGATATTGTATGTTAAAAAAGAGAGTAGATTGTTTGGGCTCCACTATGAGCCAATGTGCCATGAAACCACACACGGTTGGAACCTTGGTTCGAAAGAAACAAGTTCCATCCTTTATGCATGCACACCCATCACGGCATACACATGCTTCACACGGACACCATCAACACATATGTTCATGTGTACACATGTACACATTGTGGCCGAAAAGGCCATCTTGCTAAATTTTGCTATGATCGTTTACATGTTGAAAATTTAGCCAAGAAGTTTGTTTGGGTTAGAGAAGGTACTAACCCCCATGGACCCAATAAAGATGGGTACCAAAGACCACCCCTCCTTTGTTTAAATGTAGGTGTGGGCTCTCACATGACGTGAGAGTGATAGCACCTTGGAGTAGATGCGTTCCGGATTTAAAGGAAATCAATTGATGCATCACTTTCAAGGGAAGAGATGGTGGAGAGGACCACCAAGTTTTGGAGACAAGGAGAGTTGCCTGAGGTTTTGGTAACGATTCCTAAACTCCCATGCTTTCATATTCATTTGTTTATGGCATGTTTTTGATGTCTATGGATTAGTATGTTCATTTCATGTTTATTAGATCCTTGACATACATGTATAGTATTTGAGACACACATGCTTATTTGAATCATACTTAGTGTTCTCACTTTTTTTTAAGCTATAGTGTACATCATGAATTTAATACATGTGAATTCACATAATAATCATGTTTTAGTTTTAATCATGATGACTTTTAGATTTGTTTTGATGCTTCATGTTTTGAATATATGTTTAGTGTTAGTTTTCATTAAGACTAGTTATATACTTGTACATAGAATGGGCCACAAACAATCTATATATGTTTGAGATTGAATGCTTGTTTGTTCCCATTAGATGTGCTAGTATAGTCTAGTTTTGATGATTCATACATTTTAAACTTGTATTCCATTTTTGGTATTTTTCTTATGAGTTTTCATTTCATGTATATGTGTATTTTGCCAAACTTGAAGATATACATGTATACCCCTTGAGTCATTTGCCTTTCATGCAAATATCTATTATGGACTCAAAGTGTGTTTAAGGGATATGTATGTATACTTCTTGTGTTGACAAATCATACATATACCTTGAAAAGAATTGGTATCAAATTGTTTTAAATGAAAGCTAAATTTTCATACTTTTCATGCTTTTCATGTTTTCATGATTGTCATGTTTATTGTGTCAATATTTAACTTCATGTATATGTCCATCTTATCCAAACTATTGACTATACATGAGTATCCTTTTTGAGCCACGTGCCTTAATGCATATTTTTGTGGACTCTTATGTTTTGGATATGTATGTATACTATAGTTTGTATTAGACATACATATGCCTTGAAGATTAGATAGTTTTTGATGATTTCGTGTTTTAGGAATAATTGAGTCTTATTTATGCCTAATTGAACTTGAGTGTTTGATATGATGTGGATTTCATGTTTAAAACAATTTTGTTTTATTCCTTGCTTGAAGGATTTCGTACTAGTAATAAGTTTTTCCATTTTAACTAGTTCGTATTCTTCATTTGGTAGTGATTTTCAAACTAATCTAATTTTCAAATCTATCTTTGAAAACCCCTACCTTCCAGGTGGTAGGATGGAGGATCATGTTCATGTATGCCCTAAATTGAAAATCTTTAAAACTTGAATTACGATTGGGTGTAGATAATATGATGTATACACTTGAACTTATTGTTATGTCAATTGGTATCATTGAACTCTTTCAATGGTATCATTTTGATCTTCTTGTATACTCATATATGTTTTGTATGTATGTATGCTTTAAATTCCAAGTATATCAATTTCTATTGGTATCTATCTTTCATACATATATATGTTTGTGTTTATGCTATGCTTGAGTTTCATTTTGTTTAAATTGATTACTTTTAAATGTTATCAAGACTATGCATGACTTTAGTTTGTATTTCATAAATGGGGAAAAATTTGATTTTGTATTTCATTGGTATTTGTACTCCCACTCTTTATGATTAAAAGTTGTTATTTTGAACATATGATATCACATCAATTTGTTTATATATTTTCAAAATGAAATATATTCTTACAATTGGTATCAAAATTTGTGTTTAGACATTCAAAATTTGTTATGTTGTTTTACAATTGGTAATTTGTTATGTTAATTACAATTGGTATCTCAAAAAGTTGTTTAAAGAAATATTCAAAATTTTGATTTGTATTTCCTATATGCAAGGAGAGCTTAACATCTCTCTTACATATAGATTCATGTTGAGTATATATAATTGAGGAGCTTGACAACTCTTCTTTATATGATATACGTGTGTAGGGGGAGCTTCACATCTCCTCTTATGCATTACATAATATGTGTTTATATGTGAATTGGGGCTTGTCATCCCTTCTTCATGTATGCATATGTGTAGGGAAGCTAACTTAGCGTCTTCCTCTTCATGAATGTATATAGCATATAACATATATTGATTCTTGTTTATTGGTATCAAGATGCTTCATTGACATATTTTTAATTGATATCATGTTTGTAGTCACCCCTTATTGATTTTGTTTTTTGTTTTAGACAAAAAGGGGGAGAACATTGTTTGCATTATTTTGATTGACAAAAAGGGGGATAGATTTTTATCCCTCGTTTTATCTATGATTTTGATTACCCCTTTGTTGATGATTGACAAAAGGGGAGAAGAATTTGAGTTTTGTTTCTATATATGCATGATTGTGTTTTTTGCATATACCAAGTACAGTTCATGCATAAGGATAAATAATAAGATATGATGCATGCTTTTGTTTTAGTATCATGTGCTTTCATTGCATATCTATTATGTTTATTGTGATGCATGAGTTAAGGGGAGCTTCTTTGAAGCTTAACTTTAATCCATGCATATATAACTCCATGAGTTTTGTCATCATCAAAAAGGGGGAGATTGTTGGCCCAATGGCCTTCCACTCTAGTTTTGATGATGATCAACACTCATGTAGTTATGTTTACTAATATTCTTGTGTTTCTAAGTTTCAGATCATTAACAGGATATTAGTTGGTGATTAGCTTCAACAAGGAGTTTAGAAGCTATTCATGGTGATTCCGGTCAAAGCTTAAAGATCATACCTTTGCACTTGGAGAATCACGGAGTTTTTTGACCGAGTCTACTTGAAGATGGAAGATCGACAAGAAGACTTAGGTATCTAGTTTAGATAGAGTTTTTAGATCCATTTGTAAAGCTTAGTTTAGTTATATGCTCAAGTGCACAAACACACAACGTTTTATGTTTTGATGTGTGGTTTCATGAATAGTTTGATCAAAACAAGTTTTCAAGATTTATATGTATAGTAGATGTTTTTCTATTTATACATACATGCTTAACTTATAGACAAACTTATTTTGATATCCCTATTCATGTTTTGGAAAAATCAAGTTTGATAAAAATACAAGTTTTGTTTTTTTGATAAAATTTGCAAGACACAAAATAAATTGATATGTTGATATATTGTCTTGAAATTTTTATCACAGGTGTATGGTTTAAATATAAAACGATAAAACAAATTTTGTGAATTTTTTTAGAAGTGTTAAAAGATTTTTAGAAAATATTTTACACTGTTTTTTCTGACCCTGCACTGTGCCTGCCAGGCATGTTCGGTCGACCGGACCGTCGACCGCACCAAGTGGCCGGTCGACCGGGTCGGTCGACCGATGTGCACAATCGTGCACGCTGGCGACACATGTAGTCGGTCGACCGGGACCGGTCGACCGAGTTGAGAGCTCTGCTCTCGGGAATTTTCGGTCGACCGGACCGGTCGACCGCTGCTGCCCAACGGTCACATTTTTGACCGTTGGCGGTCGACCGGGCCGGTCGACCGGCAGTTGGTCAGACTGCCACATCAGCCTAACGGCTAGTTTTTCCTAGGGGCTATATAAACCCCTCTCTTTGGGGATTTTGGCTAAGTTTTTCAAGAAGAAAAATACCAGTTTTCTAAAGTGATTAAAAGAGTTTTAAAAGAGTTTTAAGTGCTAACAAGATTTATTCTTTGTGTGTTTTTGGGTTTTGGAAAAATCAAAGAAATTGGAATTTGGGATTTTTGTATTGGCTTTCATTCTTTATCTTTTACAAGAAATTTCCCAGTGTTTTTTCTTTGAGTTCTTGTTTTCCAAAACACATAGTTTCCACACTTGAGCATATCTTCTATCCTAACTATTAGGATCTTGTTTTGTGGAAAAAGAGAAAAGAGAGAGTTTGAGGTTGTTGTTGTAAACCTCTTGTGTTGTAACCCTCCTTTTATTGTGAATCCCTCTTCGGTAGAGGTGATCGGAGTGGTATTGGTTTGGATCCCTCAAGTGTGAGGTGTTTGGGATTGTGTTTTGTAAGCCTCTTAGGTAGAGGTGTGGTTGTTGGTTGACACCTCTAGTGTGAGGTGTTGTGGTTTGTATTGAGAGAGGAGTTCGGTACTCCTTGGGTTGTAAGAAATCCTCTTCGGTAGAGTTCCCTCGGTGGGAGTTGAGATAGTGGAAATCCTACACGGTGGTGTAGGCGGGGATGTAGAGCAGGTGCTCGAACCTCGAAACAAATCTTGGTGTTTGCTTTTTGATCCATTGTCTCTCTAACTCTCTCTCTTATTATTGTGCAAAGCATCATACTCATCATCATATCATACTTGCTTGTGTTGAGCATTGATTCATTCATATCTTATACATTGCTTGTGTTGCCTTGCATCTTTTATATTGCAATTCATTCTTATATGCTTGGCTTGATTGTGTGTATTTCATATTGCTTGAATTGCTTGTGTGTGTGTGCCTAACTTGTACTCATCCAACAAGAGCTTCACATAGCGCCTCAACCCATTTCAAGGGAATCAGAGGAGTTAGTCCAGAGCCTCGCAAGGGAATTCGGCTACACTTGGTGGATTGTATTAAGTGTGTTTGCAACATTTGCATTAGCTTCCGCATTTAGCGCACTTAGTTTGCATTAAGTTTATTAGATTAGCACTTACACCTATTCAC
>JAVJIF010021674.1:0-65234 GCA_038442645.1 Agave tequilana
AACTTTTAGAAAGGTTTTGGAGAAGGTGATTTAGAAAACTTAGAAAATTGTGTTGTTATTTGTAATAATAAAGAAAGTCTGGGCTCACTACTCACTACTCAATTGGTTTTTTTTCTCTCTAAAATGCTAAGTCCCTTAGATGATTATTTGCAAAACTTAGAGTTGTCTTTTAGAAAGCTTTAAGAAAGCACATAAAGATGTTAGAAGAGTTGAGTCTTTTTCTTCAAGAAATCGGAGAATCGAATGGTAAAAAATCAAGAGCGAAGAAGCAAGAATAAATTAAAAACGATTCAAGAGAGTTCATGAAAGAGTTGTGAATTCAACATCCAAAACCCATCCTCATGTGCCTTCAAGAACACTTTAAAAAGAAAGGTTGTAAGTAAGGCATTCATATGAGTCATCGGGACTTTTTATTTTAAAAACAAGATAGAAGAAAAGCAAGAGAGAGTTCGATAGCAAGCCCAGAAAGATGTTTAGTTATCCATGGAGAAGAAGAAGAAAACAAAGACATAATGTAAACCCATACCGTACTGCAAGTGGAAGAGAAATTGGCTCGACTTTTGTATTGCTGTCACTTCAATCTTCAAGTACAAGCTCTCAGTCCTCTCTCTCACAAGTTTTTGAAACTGGACTACAACTTAAAAGCAAGATTACAACTTTCTTTCTAGCTAACAAAGAGCCTAAATCTTAAGAAAATAAATGCAAAACTTAATCCTAGTTTTCGCTGCATTTTTCTCTGCTGAAAGAGGTATTTATAGCCAAAAACCAAAGGAGGCAAATACCCGGGAAGATTAGGGGAGCAAACGCTCCCCAAACAGACTCTGTTGTGCCGCGAAAACGCGGCTTTAGGGCGTGTTTCGCGGCCCTGGTGTGGCCATGTGGCCACACCAAAGGGGGGTAGCTTCCTGCTTTGATGTTGGTCGCGTATATGCTTCTGGATTTCTGGTTTCTGCTCCCAACTGTTGACGAAACAGCCTTGATTTTGTGGCTTCAACCACTCGATTCATGGAGGATTTTTCTCAACCTCTTGATTTGCCCAGGATTTAGCCCAGTTTTCTTCACTTCGAATTTATTCTGAATTAATTCAGAAATTGGTGGGCTTTTGAGCTTATTTCTCCTTTTTTTCTTTAAGCACGTGGCCTACATTTAGCAAAGAAAAAGACAACTTATTAATAGAATTTATTAGCTAACAAGTGTGGTAAAGTGACAATATAAATGCAATGTATGTGACAAATCAGCGTGCGCGCACGCCACACACACACACACACATTTCATACTCCTATGTGTTTAAAAGAGTTCATAACTATTATCTTATCGTTTTCAAAATCGAGTTTCGGAAAAACAAGTTTCGAAAAATCGGGTTTTTGATTTGAAAAGAGTTTTACAAAATATGGTTCTAACTTTGTTTTGTTTTGATCCATGATCACACACTGATTTACAAGTCCCTAGAACTCTATTTTGTATTTAAAGATCAAGAGTTATTTTGTCAGAAAAAGAATAGTTTCAAAAAGATTTCTATACCTTGGCTTTGGCCCATTGTCGGTCGACCGGACGGTCGATCGTAGGCAGAGCAATTTCAAAATTGCTCTGTCAATCGACCGATGTGGTCAACCGATATGCACCAAAGTGCATTTGTGCACTTTGGTCGACCAGCCAGGTGACCAACTGCAAGAGCTTTGCTCTTAGTTGGGTCCGATCGATCCCCCCAGTCGACCGGCAAAGAGATTAGCTCTCTGGTTGGGAATAACGGTTGACCGAGACCGGTCGACCGCTAATCCCCAACGATTGAAAATTAGACCGTTGGCAGTCGGCCGGTCGATCGACCGATAGAAGAATTTTTCTCTGTATTTTTTCCCAACGGCTCTATTCTGTTTTGTCATTTTCTGGGTCTTTTTTCAATGACATTTTTGGGTTTTCTACTTATGTTTCATCCCCTATAAATAGTGGGACTAAAAAAAAACTCAAAATAAGATTTTTAAAGTTTAGATCAAGCTTTTACAAGTTTACTCAAAATTTAGTTTTTCTTAAATGATTTCTTTTTGAGCCAACATTCCATATTCTTGATTTTTAGCTTGAGCCTTCCCTCTACATCTCTACAAATTATTTCTGCTACACAATTCCAAAGAGTTTCACCTTCTCATCTTGATTATAGGATTGTGCTTGTGAGCCATTTGTGACAAATGAAGATCACCGATTTCCTTCTATGAGAAGTTGTAGAGGTTGCGGTTTCAAGTGAGCTAGTGAGCTCCGTGTTGGTGTTGCGGCACCGCGAGAGAGGACTTGTGAGTTCATGAGTTCTAGTGAGAACTTGTAACGATTTACGACCTAGTGAGATCGGTCATAGTGAAAATCGTTCATAGAGTTGAAGACGGGGACGTAGAACAGTAGCTCGAACCCCGAAATATATCATCGTGTTTGTGATTGCTTACTTTTTCTCTCTTCACTCTACTCTCTTTTTAATTACTTGCACTCTTATATTGTTTACTTATTTGCAAGTATTTTCTAAGTTGTGATTGGTATTTACTAGGTTGCTAGCAAGTAAATTTTAATTCCATATTATTTGCCATTTAGTATAGCTATCACCTATTCACCCCCTCTAGTTGATTTACAGTATATTATTGGTACTCTTTTGAAATTATTTATTAATTTATTTTTAGTAGCGGAGCATGAAAAAATATTTTGAAATTTGTGAATGTATTTATTTCATGAAATACTGGTATACATACCAAGTATTGGTTTGTAATTTTAATTAAATATATATTCATCTAAGAAAGAACAAAAAGAAAAGGGAAAAGAAAAGAAAATATAAAATAATAAAAATTATGAGGGATGGGGAGCAATGAATAGAGTAGGTGAGAGAGAGAAAGGATGGTGATATTATAAAATGAGGAGAAGTTAAGATCTCTCTCCCCCCCTCTCTCTATGGTTTTGGCCGGCCGGCAGGAGGCAGCGGCGCAGGGAAGCTACTGGCGGTGGCAGGGGGTGCAACAACAACCTGCCCCGTTCTCCTCTTTCTCCCTTGCTCACTCTCTTTCTTTCTCCCCTCACGGTTTCCTATCTCTCTCGTGTTGGTTGCTGGAGGCAAGGCCGGCAGCGAGGCGCTGATGGCAGGCCCTAGGGGCGTGGCCGACTGACACGGGGCCTGGCGAAGGTGGAAGGAGCAGCGGCAACAGTTGTTGCTATTATTGCCTTGAAGAAGAAGAAAGGAAATGGGTTTTGGGTTGGGTTTCGAGAAACCCGACCCGTTTTGCACTTGAACCTGACCCGTTTTCATATTATAAAGGTAAAATTTTTATTTTAGCCCCTACGAATTATTAATTATTTTTGGACCTTGTACAATTACAACAATCTCTGAATACTTTCAATTATTACGTTTCTAAACCGATTTTGTATATTGTAGGTATTCAAGCAATAACTCAACCATCCAGACTCTGATTCATATGATTCTGGAGTCGTTGGATTCATGGAGATGAGAGCTGCACGCTACAATGTTAATTATATGATATCAGGTGTTCATAGAATTGGCAAAATCAAGAGGTGTGTAAAATTTGTCTCTGATTTTAAATAAAAGTTATGGTTCATGCAATAATTCATATTATAATAATGATTATAATTAAGAAAATTTGATAGTAAGTTCAGACGATATTTGAACTATTGTGTAAGTATTAACTATGATTAATAATGGGAAATGTGAAAACACCTAGAGGAGGGTGAATAGGTGTAAGTGCTAATCTAAACTAAATGCAAAACTAAGTGCGCTAAATGCGGAAGCTAATGCAAATCTTACACAAACTTAGTGTAGCTGAATTCCCCGTGAAGGGCTCTGGACTAACTCCTCTTGATTCCCCTTGAATGGGTTGAGGTGCTATGTGAAGCTCTTGTTGGTTAAGTATAAGTTAGGCACACATACACAAGCAAGCCAAGCAAATCAGGATGAATAGCAATATGGATATATGCAAGGCAACACAAGTAAATAGATATGTATGATATGAATTATGCTCAACACAAGCAAACATGATATGATGTTATGAATGATACTTTGCACAAATAAATGAGAGAGAGAGTTGAGAGATATTGGATCAAACGCAAACACACGGATATGTTTCGAGGTTCGAGCCCCTAGCTCTACATCCCCGCCTACACCACCGTGTAGGATTTTCAATCCACTATAGGAGTACCGAACTCCTCTCTCATTCCTTACAAAGCCACCGAGGCTATACAACCACAATCCACCTCTACCGAAGAGGGAAAAGGCCTGTAGCCAATACAACCAACACAATCACCTCTACCGAAGAGGGATCCAAACTCAATACCACTCCGATCAACCTCTACCAAAGAGGGATACAACAAAAGCAAGGAGGATTTACAACTTAGAGGCTTAACCTCAAACACTTCTCTTTTCTCTCTTTTCCACAAAACAAAGATCCTAATAGATTAGGATAGTATGATAGCTCAAGTGTGGAAACAAGGTGTTTTTGGAAACAAGCAACAAAGAAAAACTAATTGGAAGTCTCTTGTAAAAGATAGAAATGAAGATCAAATCAAAATCCCAAAATCTAGTTTTCTTTGATTTTTCAAAAAACCCAAAACACAAATCAAATTGGAAGTTTAAAGCCCAAAACACTTTTGAAAACTTGTTTTAAACACTTTAGAAACCAGAAATTTTTCTCCTTGAAAATCTTAGCCAAAAACCCAAAGAGATGGGGTTTATATAGGCCAAAGTAGAAACTAGCCGTTAGGCTGAGCCGGCAGCCTGACAGGCTGACAGTCGACCGGCCCGGTCGACCGCCAACGGTCTAAAATATGACCGTTGGGCAACCACGGTCGACCGGCCCGGTCGACCCAAACAAACAGAGAGCACTGCTCTCAGCCCGGTCGACCGTCCCGGTCGACCGTCCCAAAGCTGCCAAACGTGCACAGATTTGTGCACGTCGGTCGATCGGCCCGGTCGACCGACTTGAGCCCAAGTCGACTAATAAGCTGACTTAGTCGACTGGTTGAAACCTGGAACAGAAAACTGGGTTAGAAAAACAGTTTTAAAATATTTTGAAAAATCTTTTAACACTTCTAAAAATCCACAAAATTTGTTTTAACATTTTGTATTAAAACACAAACTTGTGATAAAAATTTCAAGACATATATCAATCATATCAATTCATTTTTGAGTCTTGCAAATTTTATCAACAAAACTTGTATTTTTATCAAACTTGATTTTTTCATACATGAATAGGATAGTCAAAATAAGTTTGTCTAGCACGTTAAACCATGTATGTATATCTAGAATACATCTAATATACATAGAAATAAAGTAAACTTGTTTTGATCTACTATTCATGAAAACCAAATCCAAAACATAAAAACGTGTGTGTTTGTGCACTTGAGCATATCAACTATACTAAGCTTTACAAATGGATCTAAAAACACACTATCTAAACTATGGATACCTAAGTCTTCTTGATGATCTTCATCTTCAAGTTGACTTGCTCCAAAACTCCATCCATGGGCTAAACAATGTATGATCTTTAAGCTTTGGCCCTGGAATAATCATGAAAAGCTTCTAAACTCCTTATTGAAGCTAATCACCAACTAATATCTTGGTTAAAGATCTGAAACTTAAACAACACAAGATTATTAGTAAACATAACTACATGAGTTAATCATCATCAAAACTAAGTGGAAGGCCTTTGGGCCAACAATCTCCCCCTTTTTGATGATGACAAAACTTATGGAGTTATATATGCGTGGATTAAAGTTAAGCTTCAAAGAAGCTCCCCCTTAACTCATGCATAAACAAATAAATAAAATATATGACAATGAAGCTCAAAAATATGTATGCAAATGTATGGAGATAAAACATATCAAATTCTTCAAATTCTTTTTCTCCTATTTGCAAAACAAAACATATATGCATCAACATGCACATAAACATGTTCTAGAAGCTCTAGTTACCAATTAAATTAATAAAACATTAACAAGAACACTAGATGCTCTAGATACCAATAAAACTTACCAATAAAACTTAATATATGCAAAAACATAAGTATGCATATTTAAAAACATGTACCAATCATGCATAGAATAATTTGAGTTTTATATATGCATGTTAAACTCTCAAATAATTCTCCCCCTTTTTGTCAATCATCAACAAAGGGTAAACAATCAAAAACAATAAAATGAGGGGTAAAGATCTTTTCCCTATTATGTCAATCAAAATAATAAAACAATGTTCTCCCCCTTTTTGTCTAAAACAAAAACAAGATCAATAAGGGTGACAATCAATTAAGGTACCAATTGAAAGGAAACAAACAAGAAAAATATTGATACTAATTTTAAACAAAACACATGAAAAATCTTGATACCAATTGATATTAAACATAATAAATTTTGAATGTTTAAACAAAATTTTGATACCAATTGTAAATAATTTTCATATTAAACATATGATACCAATATGAAATTTTCAATCATAAAGTAAGGGAGTGGGAAACAAATACCAATTGAAAAATCACCAATTGAAAGACAAAATTAAATTTTCTCCCCTTTATGAAATACCAACTAAAAAGATGCATGGGCTTGATACCAATTTAAAAGTAATCAATTGAAATAAAATTGAAGCTCAAGCACTAGCATAAACAAGATTTTGTGAAAAATTTTATCTTAAGCACAATAAAACAAGTATATGTGTATGAAATAGAATGAGTACAAATCACCAATAGATGATACCAATTGAAAGTATACATACACAATAAACATATGAGTATACAAAAAGATCAAAATGATACCAATTGAAAGAGTTCAATGATACCAATTGACATAACAACATAATCAAGTGTATATCTCATATAATCTACCACCCAATCATGGTTCAAGTTTTAAATAATTTTCACTTGTAAAGCATACATGAACATGATCTCCCTTCCAACCGCCCTTGGATGGTAGGGGTTTTCAAAAGTGGATTTGAAAATGAGTTTTGTTTGAAAAACTCTACCAAAATGAAGAATACCGTAACTAGTTAAATGGAAAATCTTTTAAACTAGTACGAAATCCTTCAAGTAAGGAATAAAAACAAAAATAATTTTTCATAAAACATGAAATCCACATGATATCTAACACTCAAGTCAATGAAGCATAAATATGACTCATGAAAACAAAACACATGAGTAAATAAGAAATGTGAGTGTACAAATATAATGTGAAGAACATGATCATGAAAATATACAATTTAGCTCAATAAATCATCAAAATTTATTTAATCTTCAAGGTATATGTATGTCTTATACAAACTAAAGTATACATACATATCCAAACACAAAGAGTCTACAATACATATGCATGAAGGCACGTGGCTCAAAAAGGATGTATATGTATAGCAATAATTTGGATTAAATAGACATATACATGAAGTCAAACATTAAACACAAAATCAAACTAAATCTTCATCAAAAAGAATTTCATTTCAAGGTATATGTATGAATTGTCAACACAATAAGTATACATACATATCCCTAAACACAATTGAGTCCATATATAGATTTGCATGAAAGGCAAATGACTCAAGGGGTATACATGTATATCTTAAAGTTTGGCAAAATACACATATACATGAATTGAAAACTTATACACATAAAACAAATCCAAAAATAGGAATACAAGTTTAAAATGTATGAATCATCAAAACTAGACTATACTAGCACATCTAATGGGTTCAAATAAGCAATCTAGCTCAAACATATATAGATTTATTTGATATAGATTTATTTGTGGCCTACTATATGCACGAATATATACCTAGTCTTAATGAAAACTAACATCTAAACAAGTAATCTTAACACGAAGCATCAAAACACAATAAAATCATCATGATAAACAAAAACATGATTATTATGAATATCCACATGTTATTAGACCTATGATAAACATGATAGCTAAAACAAACGGTGAGAACACAAAATATGGGTCCATATAAACATGGGTGTCTCAAAAGCTATGCATGTCAAGGATCTAATGAGCATGGCATTATCATAATAATCACCAAATAATGAAACATGCTATAAACATTAAAGATATGAAATACAAATCATATATGATCAATATGTACATGCATGTGCATTAGATCTAGGTCATACAAATTAGTTTAACCAAGGTGAGAATATAAGTCCATATAAAACATGGATGTTTCAACCAACTAATAAGTATAACACTAATCTAATTAACATGGCATATTCATGATGATCACTAAACATCAAATCATGCTATGAAAGATAAACATGGAAAGCATGTAAACATAAGGAGTTAGAGATTCGATACCAAAACCAATGAGGGCACCGCTCTAGTTCTCCAAAACATGGTGGTCCTCTCCACCAACACTTCCCTTGAAAGTGATGCATCCAATTGATTCTCTTTAAGCACGGAACGCATCCACTCCAAGGTGTCATCACTCTCACGTCATGTGAGAGCCCACACCTACATCAAAAATAATAGGAGGGGTGGTCTTTGGTACCCATACTCTTTTAGGTCCATGGGGGTTAGTCTCATTTCTAACCCAAACAAAATTCTTTGCTAAATTAGGAGTATGTAATCTATCATAGCAAAATTTAGCAAGGTGGCCCTTACGTCCACAATGTGTACAAGTGTACACATGAGCATACATGGTGTGATGGTGTCCGTGAGGAGCATGTGTATGCCGTGTATGGTGTGCATGAAAAGATGGAACTTGTTTCTTTCGAACCAAGGATTCCAAGCGTGTATGGTTCATGGCACATTGACTCATAGTGGAGCCCAAACAATCTACTCTCTTCTTTAACATATAAATATCATCATTAATCTTAGAAAAGAGGTACATGCATTAGGTAGACTAGATGAAGAAGCTACACTAGCATGACAAACATGTGCATCCATCTTATTTTGTAAAACAATGTTTTTTCTTTAAACATACATCTAAATCATTCGAAATAGAAATAATTTTATTTTTCAAAGCAACATTCTCCTTTAAAACAAAATCAATTTTTGAAGACAAATTTTCATTTTTCTTCAAAATATCATGGCAATCATTTTTAGATTTTAAAAACTCATTCTCTTTAAGTGCAAGTTCTAATTGAGATCTCAATGAATCCCTTTCATTATAAACCTCAACCTTCTCTTGCAAAACATTGTTAAGTCTAGAATGCAAGCTCTTGTTTTCATTTTCAATTCCTAGACTTTTCTTTTTCAAAGCCTTATATTTTTCAATCAATTTTTCACACACAATAGAAAGTTCTTCATTCAAAGCATGAGCATCAAAATTATCATCACATGAAGAACTAGCATCATCATTGCTATCTAGTTGAGTTTCCGATTGTACCTCAAGGGAGTCATTCCCTTGGACCATGAAGTATTGAGAGGGGTTCTCCATTAGATTCCTCCGGTTGAATTTGCAATTGAAGCTTGGAGGTGGTGGTTGTGGTTGTCAACACATTCCACACTGCAAAGGCGGAATCAAAATTAGAAACACGTAAAAGATAATCTTTAGATAATGTGCTTCTAATAGCCTCTAGGGCTTGTGCATTAGCCCCTACATGAATGCGATCTCCAAGATAGCATTTCTTGGTGGCCGCAAGAAAGACATGCAAACCTAGGGTCTTTAGGTACATGGACATCCTATACTTCCAAACAACAATGTTGGAAGGGTCAAAGCTAGGTTGGGTCATGAAGTCCATGGTAAACTATATGAGTGTGCAAACAAGCAAATGCAAACAATAGACTAGCAATCAAATGGATCTCACTCCTAAGATGTTAAGCCTAATATCAGGAGCACTAGCTCTGATACCAATTGAAAACACCTAGAGGGGGGTGAATAGGTGTAAGTGCTAATCTAAAACTAAATGCAAAACTAAGTGCGCTAAATGCGAAAGCTAATGCAAATCTTACACAAACTTAATACAACACAACAAGTGTAGCCGAATTCCCCGTGAAGGGCTCTGGACTAACTCCTCTTGATTCCCCTTGAATGGGTTAAGGTGCTATGTGAAGCTCTTGTTGGTTAAGTATAAGTTAGGCACACACACAAGCAAGCCAGCAAATCAGGATGAATAGCAATATGAATATATGCAAGGCAACACAAGCAAATAGATATGTATGATATGAATTATGCTCAACACAAGCAAATATAATATGATGTTATGAATGATACTTTGCACAAATAAATGAGAGAGAGAGTTGAGAGATATTGGATCAAACGCAAACACACGGATATGTTTCAAGGTTCGAGCCCCTAGCTCAACATCCCCGCCTACACCACCGTGTAGGATTTCCAATCCACTATAGGAGTACCGAACTCCTCTCTCAATCCTTACAAAGCCACCGAGGCTATACAACCACAATCCACCTCTACCGAAGAGGGAAAAGGCCCGTAGCCAATACAACCAACACAATCACCTCTATCGAAGAGGGATCCAAACTCAATACCACTCCGATCAACCTCTACCAAAGAGGGATACAACAAAAGCAAGGAGGGTTTACAACTTAGAGGCTTAACCTCAAACACTTCTCTTTTCTCTCTTTTTCACAAAACAAAGATCCTAATAGATTAGGATAGTATGATAGCTCAAGTGTGGAAACAAGGTGTTTTTGGAAACAAGCAACAAAGAAAAACTAATTGGGAAGTCTCGTGTAAAAGATAGAAAATGAAAGATCAAATCAAAATCCCAAAACCTAGTTTTCTTTGATTTTCCGAAAAACCCAAAACACAAATCAAATTGGAAGTTTAAACCCCAAAACACTTTTGAAAACTTGTTTTAAACACTTTAGAAACCAGAATTTTTCTCCTTGAAAATCTTAGCCAAAAACCCAAAGAGATGGGGTTTATATAGGCCAAACCAGAAACTAGCCGTTAGGCTGAGCTGGCAGCCTGACAGGCTGACGGTCGACCGCCCGGTCGACCACCAACGGTCTAAAATATGACCGTTGGGCAACCACGGTCGACCGGCCCGGTCGACCCAAACAAACAGAGAGCACTGCTCTCAGCCCGGTCGACCGTCTCGGTCGACCGTCCCAAAGCTGCCAAACGTGCACAGATTTGTGTACGTCGGTCGACCGGGCCCGGTCTACCGACTTCAGCCCAAGTCGACTAATAAGCTGACTTAGTCGACTGGTTGAAGCCTGGAACAGAAAACTGGGTTAGAAAAATAGTTTTAAAATATTTTGAAAAATCTTTAACACTTCTAAAAATTCACAAAACTTGTTTTAACATTTTGTATTAAAACACAAACTTGTGATAAAAATTTCAAGACATATATCAATCATATCAATTCATTTTTGAGTCTTGCAAATTTTATCAAAAACAAAACTTGTATTTTTATCAAACTTGATTTTTCCATACATGAATAGGATAGTCAAAATAAGTTTGTCTAGCAAGTTAAACCATGTATGTATATCTAGAATACATCTAATATACATAGAAATAAAGTAAACTTGTTTTGATCTACTATTCATGAAAACCAAATTCAAAACATAAAAACGTGTGTGCTTGTGCACTTGAGCATATCAACTATACTAAGCTTTACAAATGGATCTAAAAACACACTATCTAAACTATGGATACCTAAGTCTTCTTGATGATCTTCATCTTCAAGTTGACTTGCTCCAAAACTCCATTCATGGGCTAGACAATGTATGATCTTAAGCTTTGGCCCTAGAATCATCATGAAAAGCTTCTAAACTCCTTGTTGAAGCTAATCACCAACTAATATCTTGGTTAAAGATCTGAAACTTAAACAACACAAGATTATTAGTAAACATAACTACATGAGTTAATCATCATCAAAACTAGAGTGGAAGGCATTTGGCCAACAAAATGTTACTGAATTATGCACGATAACGGTACGTGCGTGGCAATGAATTTTGTATGATATTGAAATGTGCATGGGCATGTTAAGTAAATTATAATAAATTAAATCATGAGTAATGAGTGTTAATTTGAAATATGATGTGTTGATCTAGAGGCCCTTCACCTTATTTTTGATGATGACTAACTTATGAACGTTAGTTTGCAAATGATCTTGTATTTATATAGTTTCAGTTATTGATCAAGATCTTAGTACTGATTTGACTTCAACAAGAGATTCACAGTTAAAGTGTTGAACCAAACAAGCGTTGATTCAAGAGCTTACATCGCAACAATCGCATCTAACTCTTTTGGATCGAGTCGTCTTGGAGATGAAGATCGATGATAAGACCTCGGTTTGTTTAGTTTCTTTAGTTTAGATTTTGTGTAAGGATAGCTTAGTTTTGATATGCTCATGTACATACATACAAGTTCAATAGTTTTGGTTTCAGTTTAACCGTTTTGGATTTTCAAGAATAAATCCTTCGTTTTCATGAATAGATAGAATCAAAAGAAGTTTTACATGGTTTATATGTATGTTGCATTTCAACCATATATATTACTGTTTCACATTGTCTAAAAACTTCTTTTGATGATTCTAGTTCATGATTTCAACTTTTGCTTTTATCAAAACATATTTTGGTATTTAATATCAATAACATAGATTTATCATTTCTATATGCATTGAATTCTATTCATACACTCTATGCTTCAAATGTGGTTCAATATTTTGTCTTTGTATTGAGAAATAGTTTTTAATTTTGAAGTCTTCTCAAAACTTTTGAAGACAAAAATGAAACGAGTTTTAAAAATACAGTTTTTGGTGTCAAGCTTAATTTTTATGCCTCAAAAATAGTTCAAATAGTTTGTAATATGGGTTGATATTTGATCAAACAAATTTGTATTTTAAGTACTTACATGAACTTATTTTTGTACATTTTATGTGATTTTATGTGATTTTATGGGTATTTAAAAGACCAAGTATTTCAACCTATAATCCCAGCCTGAGCCCACTGGCGTTCGACCGACCGGTCGACTGGGCAGTCGACCGATGTGCACAAAACATGCACAACAGCCTTGGCCATGGGCCGGTCGACCAGACGATTGATTGATTTAGAGAGCTTGCTCTCTAGATCTGGCCCCGGTCGACCGACCAGAGAGACCAGCTCTCTGGTTATGACCTCGGTCGACCGTTAGGCAAATTTGCCTGAGGCAGTTGATCAGGCGGTCGACCAGTAACCCCAACGATCATATTTCTGATCGATGGCCGGTCGATCAGGCGATCTACCGATAGGTCAATTTTGACCTGTTCTGTACCCCAACGGCTATATTTTCAAACCCTTATAAAAATGGGTCTTTGGGGGGTTGTTTCCCCCAAGATGTTCAAGTACAATTTTTTTTCATCTTCTAAAGTGTTTTTAACAAAATTTTCAAAAGAGCTTTTGTACCAAAATTCTTTATCTTTATTTGTTTTCAAAGTTTTTGAAAATTAAAGAAAATTAAGTCTTTAGGAATTCTATTTTGCTCTTCATTTTATATCCATCAAGAAGTTTTTCCCTAGTATTTTCTTTGTTGTTTTATTTTCAAACACTTTGATTTCTCACATACTTGAGCCAATCAATTCTAATCCTATTTTTAGGATCTTTATTTAGTGAGAACATTATTTGTGATCTTTTGAGATCACCAAGAGAGTTTGTGATCATTGGATCACCAAGTTGTAAACCAATTTCCTTTCTTTAGCTTTGTACCTTCCCTCCTGTGTAGAGGTGATTGTGTTTGAGAGAGGAGTTGTGTACTTTAAGTATTGAGTTGTATCCCTTTGTGGAAGGTCCTATGTGGACACAGTGAAAATCCTTCTGTGTGAAGGTGGGGACGTAGAGCAGTGGCTCAAACCTCAAAATATATCTTGGTGTTTGCGTTTGATCCACTATCTCTCAACTTTATCTCTCTTTATATCTTGCATTGTTATTACTTATTCATATTCATATTCTCGATATAGTTTGTGTGCGCACGCTTGTGTTCAACTAAGAGAGCTTTTAATAACACCTCAACTCTTAGTCTGGAGGATAGAGGAATCTAGAGGAGTAGTTCCAAAGCCCTTCATGGGGAATTCAGATTCACTCTTGGTTACACATAGTGTGTTAGCAATTAAGTTTTAAATTTCACATTATTTGTCCTAGATTAACTTGCACACCTATTCACATCCCTCTCTAGGTGTACCTACAATTGGTATCAGAGCTAGCTCTCCTGATATTCGGTTTAATCACCTAAGATTGAGATCCTTGGATTGCTAATCTAGATTTGCATTACACACATATAGTTTATATACTCATGGATTTCCTTTTCCTTCCCATGTATGATGTCTCCAACATCGATATGTGAAAGTTTAAGGATGAGTGCATACCTCAAAGCCCTAGGATTGCATGTTTACCTTACCACTACAAAGAAATCATATGTTGATAATGGCAAGCACCTAGAGGCCAATACACAGGTCATGGAGGCACTTAGGCACACACTTGGTAAAAAATATCTTTCTTTGATTTCTCATTGGGATTCCGCTTTTACAGTATGGAACACATGATCTCTCCTAAGGAACAAGTGCAACACATTTTGGAGAGAAAACCAAGAAGGAATGAATCCAAGCAAATGTGCTACATGGCCCAAGAGACTCCCTAGAGGTAAATTCGGATACCCATCTTGATGATTGTGCTAGTTCTTCATGTAATGATAATGCTATGGATGCTCATACTATAAATGAAGAACTATCCATGTTTTGTGAAAACTTGCTTTCAAAGTACAAAACTTTAAAAAACAAGAGTTTTTGATTTAAAAAGAGAAAATGAGAATTTATTTCCTAAACTTGGTTTGGTTTTACAAGAAAGGGTTGAGATTTCAAATGAAAGGGACTCATTGAAAGTTCAACTTGACCTTAGTTTAAATGAAAATAAAATTTATAAAAATGAAAATGAGTTTGATCTTGTTTTGAAGAAAAATGAGATTTTATCTTCATAACTTGATTTTGTTTTTAAAAGAGAATGATTCTTTGAAAAATAAAATTATTTTAATTTCAAAAAAATTGGATTTAGTTTCTTTGAAAAATGATTTTGATGCCCATGTTTGTCATGCTACTATAGATTCATCTTCTATTGATAAACATGTTACTTTCTTCACATCTTCTTCTATTGAAAATGATATATGTATCTCGAAGAAGAGTGTAGATTGTTTGGGCTCCACTTTGAGCCAATGTGCCATGAATCACACACGTTTGGACTCTATGTTTCGAAAGAAACATGCTCTACATATTCATGCGCAACCATCACAGCATACACATGCTTCTCATGTTCACACACATGACACCATGTATGTTAATGTGTACACTTGTACACATTGTGGACATATGGGCCACCTTGCAAAGTTTTGTTATAATAGATTACATAATTTAAATTTTGCAAATAAGTTTGTTTGAATTAGGAAAGGTGCTAACCCCCATGGACCCAAGAAAGTGTGAAAACTAAAAATCACTCCTATTGTATTAGATGTAGGTGTGGGCTCTCACAAGACGTGAAAGTGTTGGTGCCTTGATGGTGGATGCGTTTCGAACTCAAAGATCATATCTATGGATGCATCAATTTCAAGAAATGTTTAGGTGGGAAAACCACCATAATTTAGAGACCTAGAACTAGTTCTATTGATTCTGGTAGCTATCTCTAACTCATTATTTTATTTATGTATTAATATTGATATTTTAGCATTATTGATTTTCATGCTCATTATGTTTAAATGCAAAACCTATCAAACTACATAAATAGTATTTGAGAAATATCCATGTTAATATGGATTCATATCTTTGTGTTCTCAATTATTGTTTAGCTATTATGTATATCTTAGTGTTAATAATGCTTGTATTTACACTAATGATTTCACTTGTTTTTCAATCATATTTTGGTGTTTTGTTTTCATGTTTTGATTACATGTTAAATGTAACTTCTATTAAACTTGTGTCTATAATTATACAATTAGTGAGCTACATCTGATTATTATGTGTTTATACTTTATTGCTCATTTGTACTCATTACATGTATTTGTATAAGCTAGTTTTTATGATTATTGTATTTACACTTGTATTTCATATTTTTTCATGCTTTTGTTTAGCTTCATGTATATGTTAATTTTGTCTAAAACTCTTAGATATACATGTCTATCTTAGAGTCACTTACTTTTCATGTATTATTCATTTATGGACTCGTTTATGTTTGAGATATGTATGTATACTTTTAGTTTCGACAAAACATACATATACTTTGAAGCTTGCCTAGTTTTTGATGAAAATTAAAATTTTCATAGTTTCATGTTTTTGATAAAAGGAATTTGTTTATTTTAATTGAGCTTCAATGCATTATCTCTATGATTATATTTATTACATTATCTATATACACTTGATATATTTTGTTTACTCATGATTTTGATTCATGAGCCTATATGTACTTCATAACTCATTGAGTGTCAATTATTATTAGCATATCTTTATGAGCATATATTTATATATTTATATTTTATTACTTGAAGGATTTTATACTAGTTTTAAAATTTTTCTTAAAACTAGTTTCGTATTCTTCAACTGGTAGGTTTCAAACTATGTTAAAATATTTTCAAATCATATTTTTTGAAAACTCCTATCGTCAAAGGGCGGCTGGATAGGCAATCATGCCTTGTATGCTTAAATTGAATATCCACTTAAACATGTGTATGAAAGGGAGGTAGTTATGGGTTATACACTTGCTTATCATGAAAACTAATTCTTGTATACTCATATTTTCTATATATGTTTGCATCTTAATTTCAATTGATATTATATTGCTCTGATCATACGTACATATAGATATTTTTCTTGTGCTTATTGTACAATGTTCATACATTTTAAAGCACAAATTGATTTTATGCTAAGCTTTATGTTCTTAATGATTATTGGTATCTTTACAAGCTTATGCATAGTTTTTATTAGCATATTTCAAAAAGGGGAGAAAAATTCTTATTTTATTTTTTAATTGATTTTATTTTCAATTGATATCTTACTCCCACTTTTATAATGAAAAATATTTTGTTTTAAAAAATGCTAACATTTTCAATATTGATATCAATAATCTTAAATTGGTATTATTCTCAAATTAGTATGTTTATTGCAAAATGATTTTAGTGTTTATCTAAAAAAATAAAAATTTAATTTTTACATTAAATTGGTATCTGTCTTTCTATTGATATCGATTGTTAAACAGATTATTTTATTTTAATTTGATAAAAAGATAGTTTCACTTTCAATTGGTTTCTTTCATTTGATTATTTTTTTGGTATCAAAATTCTGTTTTAAAATATGTTTATTTGTATCCATGTTCAATCCTAAATTCTTCTTTCTTTCAAAATATGTTTTGTTGGTATTGTTTGTTTGTCTTTACCCCTTTATTGATGAGTGACAAAAAGGAGGAGAAAGATTTGTGATTATATATGCATGTTTTTTATTAATTATGCATATATATTATCTTGAGCTTACATTGCATATCTTTATTGTTTTATTCATATGCACTTCTATGAAGCCTATCATTAATTAATGCGTATATAACCTCATAAGTTTTGTCATCATCAAAAAGGGGGAGATTATTGGCCCAGAGGCCCTTCATCGTAATTTTGATGATGACTAACTTATGAAGGTTAATTTGCTAATGATCTTGTATTTATATAGTTTCAGTTATTGATCAAGATCTTAGTAGTGAGTTGACTTCAACAAGAGATTCACAGTCAAAGTGTTGAAGCAAATAAATGTTGATTCAAGAACTCACATTGCAACGATCATATCTAGCTCCTTTGGATCAATTGAATCGAGTCATCTTGGAGATGAAGATCGACGAGAAGATCTTAGTTTGTTTAGTTTGTTTAGTTTAGATCTTGTGTAAGGATAGCTTAGTTTTGATATGCTCAAGTGCACACACACAAGTTCAATAGTTTTGATTTCGGTTTAACTGTTTTGAATTTTCAAGAATATATCCTTCGTTTTCATGAATAGATAGAATCAAAGAAGTTTTACATAGTTATATGTATGTTAGATTTCATCCATATACATTACTATTTCACATTGTTTAAAAACTTATTTTGATGATTCTAGTTTATGATTTCAAGTTTTATTTTTATCAAAACATATTTTGGTATTTAATGTCAATAACAGATATTTTATTTTTATGTATATTGGATTCTATTCACACACTATGCTTCAAATGTGTTTTAATATCTTGTCTTTGTATTGAGAAATAGTTTTTCATTTTGAAGTCTTCTCAAAAACTCTTGAAGATAAAAATGAAATGAGTTTTTAAAAATATAGTTTTTTATTTCAAACTTAATTTCTATGCCTAAAAAATAGTTCAAATAGTTTGTAATATGGGTTGATCTTTGATCAAACATATTTGTATTTCAAGCGCTTATATTAACTTATTTTTGTAGATTTTATGTGATTTTATAAGATTTTATGAGTATTTAAAAGATCAAGTATTTCAATCTATAATCCCAGCTTGAGCCCACCGATCGGTTGACCAACCGGTAGATCAGACCAGAGTTCAGTCGACCGGGCGGTTGACCGATGTGTACAAAATGTGCACAGCAGCCTTGGCCATGGGCCGGTCGACTGAATGGTCGACCGATCTATAGAGCTTGCTCTCTGGATCTGGTCCCGATCGACCGACCAGAGAGACCAGTTCTCTGGTTCTGGCCTCAGTCGACCGGGCGGTCGCCGGTTAGGTAAGTTTGCCTAGGGCGGTCGACCGGTAACCCCAATGGTCAGATTTCTGACCGTTGGCCGATATATCGGGCGGTCAACCGACAAGTAAATTTTGACCTGTTCTGGACCCCAACGACTATATTTTCAGACCCTTATAAAAATGGGTCTTTGTTTGCTGTTTCCCCTAAGATTTTCAAGTGCAATTTTTCCTACCTTGTCAAGTGTTTTTAATAAAGTTTTCAAAAGAGTTTTTGTGTCAAAATTCTCTATCTTTATTTGTTTTTAAAATTTTTAGAAAATCAAAGAAAATCAAGTCTTTGAGAATTCTATTTTGTTCTTCATTTTATATATCCATCAAGAAGTTTTTTCAAATATTTTTTTATTGTTTTATTTTCAAACACTTTAATTTCTCACATACTTGAGCCAATCAATTCTAATCCTTTCTTTAAGATCTTCGTTTAGTGAGAAATTGTTTGTAATCCTTTAAGATCACCAAGAGAGTTTGTGATCGTTGGATCACCAAGTTGTAAACCTTTTCCTTTGCTTCGGTTTTATGCCTTCCCTCTTGTGTTGAGGTGATTGTATTTGAGAGAGTAGTTGTGTACTCCAAGTGTTGAGTTGTAATTCCTCAGTGGAGGTCCCTTTGTAGAAGGTCCTGTGTGAACATAGTGGAAATCATTTTGTGTGAAGGCGGGGACATAGAACAATGGCTCGAACCTCAAAACATATCTCGGCGTTTGCGTTTGATCCACTCTCTCAACTCTATCTCTTTTTATATCTTACATTGTTATTACTTATTCATATTCATATGCTAGATATAGTTTGTGTACCCACACTTGTGTTCAACCAAGAGAGCTTTAATAGCACATCAACTCTTGGTCTACAGAAATCTAGAGGAGTAGTTCTAGAACCCTTCATGGGGAATTTGAGCTCACTCTTAATTACACATTGTGTATTAGCAATTAAGTTTTAAATTTCGCATCATTTATCCTAAATTAGCTTGTACACCTATTCACCCCCTCTTGGTGTACCTACATGATGTATATGTTTATAGGTATTTACCTAGATAAAGAACCGGATAATCAAGAATGGTGTGTGTGCATGCGCGAATAAATGAATGGAATACCATATACGCATTTAGAAATGAAAATTTTAATACCGAAAATTGGTAAATAAATATTTAATTTGAATCGATGAGAATCGGTGACAAGTAATAGTTGGCTAAGTATGATTAAGAATATAAAATTTCTTATGTGATTAATGACAAAATTGAAATTTACCGTGAGCCCTAAATTGAAATTGTTGCGATGGGAATCTGTAATCGAAAAACCTATAAATTTATTGATATCCAACTAAAGCAAGACAATTACATGTATAGACTGAACTCTGAGTAACATGTGGAGTAGATGAATATATATAACTAAGGAGATTAATATCTGTATTAGGATCGAAACTCAAACCCTGTTTGAAGTGAGTAGAGTTTTCCCCTCTGTCTTGTAAAAGCTGTAAACTCTATGTTTAAAATTTTGATGTAAATAACGATCGTAACCAACAAGAAATTTAAGGATTAAACCGCGTGGTATTGGGTAGGAGTTGTGCAGAACAACGGCTGTATCAATAGAAATTAGTATCTATTGGTTAATACTGATGGGATCAATAATTAAACTAATGGACAATGAATAGAAATAAATAGTATTTAGCAATAATAAAAGATCACTCAAGAAATTTTAGTTGGAAACAGATAACTGTGGAAACGGTGTTATGTACCCAATAGTGGTGACACTGGTATTGATGAAATTTGGGACTAACACTGGAACTGAACAAACTGAATGAAATTGAAATCAATGTTTGAACTAGTTAGTAAGAATACTAATCCACTTTCAATAACTGGTATATACAATATAAGAATGTAAGAGCTTCCCAATATTGCAATTGATTGAAAATGATACAACTGGTGGCAATGTTGGAATGAACTGATTAATATATAATTTTAGATAATATATGATTAACTTGATAATTAATTATGATAATAGAATTCATATAGAATGAATTGAGAACGTAACTAAGTGGTAACTAGTAATGTATAATGAGTAATTGTGAACCCTGATTAAGATATTATTAAAAGTATGAATTTTTTGTTAGCTTTACTGTCTTTAATCTGATCAATAGATGATGATAATAAACTAGTAATATTGTGACTTAGATTATAGTCTATGATATATATATATAATGTGCATGTGGATATTAAATCGGAAAATCGGACTTTCATGTCAATAACTATAATTTTCCTTTAAGCAAGTGACTGAATAAGTAACTAAATATTATATCTTTCCGATCAGTTAATCTCTATGGTGTGAACACAATGAAATTGTATGAACTTGATTGTCTGGGTGACATATCGGGGTGTGTGTGTATTTGAATATATATGTGGATGATGATTTGGCGAAATTATTGGTGGAGGTTTATATGTTGTATCCTATTCGTGGAGGAAGGAGAGTGCTCGAATATACCCATTTGTGGCAGAAGGGAAGTACTTGAATGGTATTTTTCTTTTCATCTGTGGCGGAAAGAGAGTGCTCGAATGAAAAACAGTTAAATTAAATTATATAAGATAACTCATGCAATTCCATGTGTACATGCTGCATTTGGTTGTTAAAGTTTTATGATGTATATATCATCAAGAGTGATATAAGTATTAAATTATATGATGTGTGTATCACCCAGGGTAATATAAGTAATGTGACTGGGTGATTGGTGTATCACAAGGGTTGTTGATTGATATATAAGTAGTGTGATTGGGTGATTGATGTATCACCAGGATTGTTGATTGATATATAAATAATGTGATTGGGTGATCAATGTATCTCCAGATTTGTGAATTTATATCTAAACATGTGAGTATGATTATGTCTACCACATATGATAGGTAATAATTAAGAGTGTGATGTGGTGTGATATACAAAACAAACTCAATAATAAACTGAAAGTGACATGAAGAAATTGAAATATGTATAATATCCAGGAATATATGGTAAGTATCGTACGTAGGTGAAAGAGATAAATAATTGAAAGGACTGAATTGCTATAGCTGTGACCTGTGTGCCACCACGAGTGGTGAATGATATATTAATATGATATGAAGTATAGGTGTATAATCATGCATTATATGAAACACACGAATGTGTTGTCAACTGAATATATATGATACGCGAACATGTTATATTATATTGTATCATGATTAGTTTACAAATATGCATATTTTATATCACATCTTCGTATGTGTTCTAAATAAAATTCTGTTAATAATGGCTTTCTTGTGTGTTTCTAGGTCCATGGTTTGAAGTAAAGAAGAAGCCTAAAACTCTCATCTATTTGGTGATTTTTAAAGCCTAGAAGAAGCCCAAGACTTTGAAGCCCAATTTGCTCTTTCTGGGAGCAGAAAATGACAAAACAATAGCCCGTATAAGTACATGTACCGAGACCAATGCTGCACGCTTCGGCGCTGGCTGTGCGGTCAGGATATGACCGCATTTCCACGGCCAGAGCCGCAAAAACGTGACAGTACTGGCACCGCTGCACTAGCGTTTGAGGCCACGCCTCCCACTCTTCATGCCCATACTCTTGTGCCTATAAATACCCCTTTGAGAACCAAATTTTAGAAGAAGAGTGCAGTAGTTTAGGTTTCTTCCCTTCAGTATAGTTTAGTTATTTTTTTCTTTTATATTTTTTGTTCTTTTAAATCTTATAAAAGTGTTGAGAGTGATTCATAGGATGAAAGTGTGAGTTCTTATAATGGAGGATGACACTCAATGAAAGGTTCTTTTTTTTTATCTCTATTTATTTTTTCTCTTACCTCTTACGTGCATAGCTAATTTTCTCTCATAGCATTTAACTACTATAGCATCTAACTACTAACCACTAACCACTAACCACTAACTTGCTAACTCCATACTTGATAATCTACATGAATCTAATAGTCTCTACTTGGCCTTGTTAGTGCAAGAGCTATGAAAATACACCTAGAGGGGGGTGAATAGGTATATTAATTAATCTAATGATAATGATACGGAATTAAAAACTAATTGCAACACACTATAACCAAAGAGTGTAGTCGAATTCCCTGTAAAGGGTTTTGAACTCTCTCCTCTAAATTTCTCTAAATAAGAGTTGAGGTACTATATGAAACTCTTTTGGTACAACAGAAGTATGGACACACAAATAATACCAAGCATATAATAGATATGAATAATTTAAAGCAATACAAGATATGAGAGAGAGAGAGTTTAGAGATTGTGGATCAAACGTAAACACCAATATATGTTTTGAGGTTCGAGCCACTGCTCTACGTCCCCGCTTTCACACAGAAAGATTTTCACTATGTCCACACAGGACCTCCCACACAGGAACCTCCATCGAGGAATTTGCAAATACAAAGTTGGAGTACACAACTCCTCTCTCCAACACAACCACCTTTACACAAGAGACAAGGCACAAAGCCAAAACAACAATCACCTCTACACTAGAGGGATAAAGGCACTAAGTTAAACTCCATCACAATCACCTCCACACAAGAGGGATAAAAACAAACCCAAAGCACAATCACCTCTACACTAGAGGGATGAACAAAAACCCAAAGTACAATCACCTCTACTCTAGAGGGATGAACACAAACCCAAAAGTAAAGAAAATTACAACACTTGGTGATCTCAATAGACCACAAATAATTTTTCTCACAAAAACTAGATCATATAAATAGGATAGATATGATAGCTCAAGTGTGAGAATATAAAGTGTTTGGAATGAAAAATAATAAAGAAAAATATTTGGGAAAAATACCAAATAGATATTAAAATCAAGATCAAAACCAATCTCCTAAAGGCTCTCTTTTCTTTTTTCCAACACTTTAAAACAAAATAAAAGATCAAACTTTTAAGTACAAAAGCTCTTTTAAACTTGCTCTAAACTACTGAGAAAGATAGAAAAATAGCTCTTGAAAATCTTATAAAAAACAGCCCCTAAAACTCCTTTATATAGGGCTAAAAAAATATAGCCGTTGGCAGGCTGAAAAGGCCCAGAATGCCCTTCCAGTCAACCGGCCAACGGTCATATTTTTGATCATTGTGCCTCCGGTCAACTGCCCGATCGACCGGGTCAAGCCTGTCGATCGACCGCCCGGTCGACCGGCGCTACCCGAGACCTGGGTAGTTTCAGTCGGTCGACCGTGCAGTCGACCGGCCTACTTGGTTGGCCTTTTGTGCATGTCTCGTGCACATTGGTCGACCGGTCTGGTCGACCGACCACTGGTCCGGTCGACCGTCCGATCGACTGCCAGCTAGTCTGGCTGGGATTATACGACAGAAAAACTTGGCTTTTTAATTCTAATAAAATCCCATAAAATTACATTAATTTCACAAAAATCAGTTCTTATAAATATTTGAAGAACAAATATGTGTGACTAAAATTCAACACATATTACAAAGTATTTGATCCATTTTTGTGATATTTAAATTAGGCTTAACGCAAAATCGATATTTTTCAAAACTTGGATTTTGAAATGAAAAACCGTTTTCTCTAAAACTTGTATAAATACAAAAATATGATATTGAAACTATTTTGAAGCATATTGTGTATGGATGAAATCCAATATACATGTAAAGTGTGTATCTATGTCTTTGACATGAAATCCAAATTTAAGTTTTGTTAATTATAAAACTCCAAACACATGAATAGGATCATCAAAATAAGCTTTTCTAAATATATGAATTATAGATGTATATAAATGAAATCTAATATGCATTAAACCATGTAAACTTATTTTAATTCCATCTATTCATGAAAACCATATATGCAAACTTGAAATCCAAAACCGGTTAAACTAAAACCAAACATATTGAACTTGTGTATGTGTGTGAACTTTGTGCCTATCAATACTAACAATCTTTACACAAGATTTAAACACAACTAACTAAATACAAACCGAAGTCTTCTTATCGATCCTAATCTTCAAGATGACCTAATCCAAATACGATCCAACGGGCTTGACTCCAATCGAGTGTTAGATGCGATCTTGAGGCGCGAGCTCTTAAATCTACATGATTAGCTCCAAAAACTCCTTTGTTGAAGCTAATTACCTACTAAGATCTCGATCAAATATCTGAAACTAACTAAACACGAGATCATTAGTACTATAACTGCACGAGTTAATCATCATCAAAACTAGAGCGATGGGCTTTTGGGCCAACAAGTCATTGATGGCTTATGATGATAGATTCTAGCACTCTAACATCTAACTATATAACAAGCTAATATTATTTTATTTCATACTTGCTCTAGTTTAGTTTTGATGGTTTAATTGTAGCTTGAATTTGTTTATTGAGTTTGGATGTTAAGAGTGATCTTATGGGTCATATTTTGAAAAGCTCTTGAAGCCAAGGACTAGTGATGGCTGTGGATCCATGTGAGACAACTATCACTAAGAGGTAAGCATGTTAATGGACCCAGTAGTAGTTAGTAGTCATGAATTTTTTTTCACTTTTTATCTTGTTTAAAAACCCAAATTTTACAACCACACTTCTATGTTTTCCTCTTCTTTATTTTCACCGTACTCTTCTCCTTCCATTTCTTGTTTTCATTTTCTTTTCTTTTGAATTCTTTGAAACCTAGAAAAACTATTAACACATACATGAATCTATCAATTAAGTTTCTATCGCCTCCTGTCCTTATGGATTCGACCCCTACAACCATCATGCTATAATGGAAGTATCGAGGAAGCCAAAGCACACACTTTTAATTACTGATTTCAAAATATACACTTTTCGTGCACAGTTTTCCTCCGATCAATTTTTGGCACCGTTGCTAGGGATGGGAACGGTGTGATTGCACATTTTCGTTAACTTTTCTTCTTTGTTTCTGGGTACAGGTAAAGATTTTTAGAATCTAACAACTTCAGAAGCTCATACTCCCCTGTATCTCCCTGCTTGAGAAAACAGGGAGCTATTGCCTACTATTTTGTCGCAACCAAGGCTTTTTGGCCGTGAAAACGCGACACTGTTTTGGGCTTTGGTCTCCATTTTTTGCAGGATATTCTATATTTGCATATATCTGTGTATTCTACTACTAGTTTTCTATTTAGATTACCTGTTCACTATAATAATTAAGAACTGAAATATAAAAATTAGATGTTTTAAAACAGTTTAGACATTTGCATCTAAGCACGTGTCAATTTTCATTCTAATATACTATATTTTATTCTATTGTTGTGATCTAGACCGAGGTGTACATATTGCATTGCATATAGTCAGAACAAACACGCGAATGATTTACTCACTTTGTGTGTTCATTCTTATCTATATTGAACTTAAGGGCATAACCCAAATAAGATAAGGTGGGAATGTCATTACCCTCCCTTAGCCCAAGAATCACCTCCCCAATCACACAACCCAAGCCTAAATAAAACTTGCTAGATGTTAGCCCCTAGGGATATCTCGGACTCATTTAGGAGATTGACCTAAAAGGGAAGTTATTAGATTTTGACTCTTGTTAAATCGGTGTCAAAGATTATGGATTGAGAGACAAAACCTCAAAGAACACTGATTTGGTATAATTAGGCACGTTGCTCAGGCAAGGATACCTCCTACTGATCTTGGCCTTACCTGACTGATTAACTTGTGGTCAGATTACTACAATATACCTACCGTGAAAGTCTAACCAGTTAGGAGTCGTCTAGGTCTAGGTTAACTCTAGTATAGGGTTGTTTGTTTTTTTGCTTGTTTTGTTTGTTTGTTTTTTCTTTTTGTTTGTGATTGTTGTGATAAATGAAATATAACCAAAAATTTTCAACCAAATGAATCCATTTTTCACCGATCTCATTTGACTCGGATAACTCCAACCCGGCTATGTACAACATGAACCAATCATATAGGCTGGATTGGGTTTATCTGACTCAATATGACCCATACCCCCAATCTTATGACCATAATTTTTCAAATAATTTTCACTCTTCACAGAGTCAATGGGGATTCACCTCCCCGAGACAAATTTTCAAACACCTTATCCACAAAATTTATTCCCTAACTTTGCTTCATATACTCCTTTTTCCTGCACCACCGACTTAAGAAAAATTTGATTTGAAAGAGAGTATAGAAGCCATGCTTGAGTCCTAATAATAAATTCAGTACTAGTTCAACTCACAATCCTTCTCACATCAAACTTCATATACTCCTTTTCTAGAACATTCAATTGAAGAAAAATCTAAGTTAGAAAAGAGTATGAAAGACTTTCGTGAATCTGAGCAACAATTTCAAAACATATTGGACTCATTATTTTAGCCAAATTTTCAAGGGTTATACTCATCTTTTTTGGTCTCACTGATTTAAAATAAACAACCATCATTCCTGAAATTGAGTATGGAACTCTCGCGTGAGTCTAAGCGACAATTTCAAATCTGATAGACTCATAATTGTATCATAATTTTCAAAACCAAACTCCATACTCACCTTTGTAAAATGACCCGATTGCACATAGTATGGAAGATATGATTCAGACTCAAAATGTGGTTACCCAGACATCCACACATAAGAGAGTCAATTGGCCAACACAATTGCATATAGGAATAAGAAAACTCTATCTTGTCAATCGTTGCCCAATTTCGATAGCTCTTACCCTATTGATGTGACCCAAGAATCATATTTATTTTTGAATTCAAGATTCAATTTCATCACATCCATTTAAACTTGTCCAAAATTTTGAAAATCATCTTGACATTTTGACAAGTTATTCTTTTTCTGAAATTGAGCTTGAGTATGAAAGTGATCCTAATCCCCAGTTGGTAGATCCATCTCACTTTTTAATTCAATAATGACTCTGATATTTTTACCAGATTATTTTCATATTCTAGAGTTAACATTGAATCCTGTATCAGTACATCAGGAAATTGAACCACCAATATCTTAGATCATACTTCATTGACGGGGAAAGTGTGTGAACATCAATTCTTTGGGTTGGATCCCATTTTGAACCAATTTTGACTCCCACTTTTGAATCTCTACTTGATCTAAGTCAAATTATCGAGTCGGCATTTGTTCCTGTTCCGTTTGAACTCAAATCAATCAGCTTCAATAATCACACTCTATTGTCGGACAAAGGTGTTGAACAAAATGACTCAATAATTATTTTTAAAAATTGAAAATTGAATGAGGATAATTTTTTAAATAAGACCATACACTTAATCATTCTTTTCATGGGTTATTTTAGAGAGGTCAATGGTGAGTTCTTCGAACTCTATAATCTTTAGGTTGGGTCACATTTTGTGAAACAATCAGATCACCACCTGAACCACCACCCTGAGGTAATTTTACCGTCTCTCTATTTGTTTCATGCATATGCACATTCATGATGCATTGAGGACAATACATGAGATAAGTGTGAGGGAGGGTTTACTAACATAGTTTGTTTTAATTATTTTTATTTTACACTTTTTTAGGAAAATTTTAGATTTTTTTTCTTTGTATTGAAACCCTTTTCATTTTTTTTTAAACAAAACTTTTTGAAATAAGAGAAATAGTTTTGATTTATTTTTAAGAAAGTTAAGATTATCTTAGAAATAAAAAGACCTAAAATTATGAACTCTTAAATTGAGTCAAAATAATAGATCTTGTTTAAATCTTTGGATAACGAAGTAAGATTGAAGAGATAATTTGATCTTTATTTTTTTGTCTTAGATATATGCACTTCACACTTGCACACTTTTGGAGATTAAAACAAAGACTGAAAATACCAAAAAAATAAAATACAAAAAAATAAAATCACTTACTAAAGCTGGGTAATTATACCTCAGGAAGCATGATTATTCACGTCTAAACGGTGGACAAAAATAAAATTATCCCTTTTAGTTTTGTTATCTTATTTACGCAAGTCCTTAAGGCCGAGGGATATTTTCTCATCTGGTGCCCTAAAACCATCTGGTTTGGGAGTCATCGGTTAAAAACTCACTGTCCGGGTAAACTAGAAAGCCTAAAAAACTAAGGGAAGAAAAAAGTTTATATATATATATACAAAAAATGGCATGAAAATTATAGTTGATATCCCAAAAACTTCACTGTTCACAAAGTGCATATTATCTAAGAGTTTCATGAAAAATCAAAGAATCAATTTAATTTTAAATTTCTTACCTTTAATTTATAATAAGATCTTGCATCTAAGCTTAGTTTAAGGAAGAATAATTTCTGGTTAACTTATGGCCTTGGATCACTCAAATTTTCGTAAAATATTTTAACACTTTGCTTTATTTCAAAATGTGTTTTCAAAATACTAACATTTGATTGTTTTCTTTATTGATTTTGTGTGTGTAATCCGCTGAACACTCTCAGGAGATACAACTCCTCCTCTAAGAAAAACCTAGAGGTTTAAAGGCTTGTTGTACACACTCAGTGCAATCGCATAACATGCGAAAATGGTGTAATAATTTCCTTAATTAGTTTTTCTGTTTTGCTTGGGACGAGGAAAAGATAAGTGTGAGGGTGTGATTACTGCAAATATGTATATTTTATATCACATCTTCATATTTATTCTAAATAAAATTCTGTTAATAATGTCTTTCTTGTGTATTTCTAGATCCATGGCTTGAAGTGAAGAAGAAGCCCAAAACTCTCATTTATTTGGTGATTTTTAAAACCTAGAAGAAGTCCAAGACTTTAAAGTCCAATCTGTTATTTCTGAGAGCAGAAATGACAAAACAATAGTCTATACAAGTATATGTACCCAAACCCATGCTGCACGCTTCGGCGCTGGCTGCGCGACTAGGATATGGCCGCATATGCGCGGCCAGAGCCATGAAAACGCGACAATACTGGCGCCGCTGTGCTAGCGTTTGAGGCCCCACCTCACTCTTTAGGCCCATGCTCTTGTGCCTATAAATACCCTTTTGAGATCCAGATTTTGAAAGAAAAGGGCAATAGTGTAAGTTTCTTCCCTTTAGTGTAGTTTAGCTATTTTTTCCTTTTGTTTTTTTTTCTTTTAGATCTTGTAAAAAAAGTGCTGAGAGTGATTCATAGGATGAAAGTGAAAGTTCATGTAATGGAGGATGACACTCTATGAAAGGTTCTTCCTTTATCTCTATTTGTTTCTTCTCAACCTCTTACATGCATAGCTAATTTTCTCTCATGATATCTAACTACTAACCACTAACTTACTAGCTCCTTACTTGATAATCCACATGAATCTAACAGCCTCTACATGGCCTTACTCTTGCAAGAGCCATTGATGGCTCGTGATGATGGATTCTAACACTATAACATCTAACTCTCTTACAAGCTAACATTATTTTATTTCATACTTACTCTAGTTTAGCTTTGGTGGATTAATTATAGCTTGAACTTGTTTATTAAGTTTGGATGTTAAGAGTGATCTTATGGGTCATACTTTAAAAAACTCTTGAAGCCAAGGACTAGTGATGGCCAAGAATCCATGTGAGACAACTATCATTAAGAGATTAACATGTTAGTAGAGCAATTAATAGTTAGTAGACATAAGTTTTCTTTCACTTTTTATCTTGTTTAAAAATCGAAATTTTAGAATCACTCTTCTATGTTTTCCTCTTCTTCATTTTCACCTACTCTTCTCCTTCCACTTCTTGTTTTCATTTTCTTTTTTTTGAATTCTTTGAAACCTTGAAGTACCGTTAACACACACGTGAATCAACCAGTTAAGTTTCTATTGCCTCTCGTCCCTATAAATTCGACCAGTATAACCATCATGCTATAACGAATGTATCAAGGAAGCCAAATCATGACTTCTAACTTCTGATTTCAAAATACACACTTTTTGTGCACGATTTTCCTTCGATCATATCACTAAGTTTATAAGTGAGATACCAAAATGTATGTGATCAGTGAATCATCAGGTGAAAATAAGAGATGGACAATCAGGTTAGGTATTGTGTAACATAAAATAAAGTTTTAAAATTTAGGATACGTGTGTCAATGAGAGTGTGAAGAACAAGCATCAGATAATAGAAAGAGTCGGTGACCTATTAAGTTGCATTACCCATCATTAGTAGGAATGTAATTGAGATAATTTTTGAATTTGTTCAACTGTTTCATACTTGATATGTAATAGAATTAACATGCAAAATTGATTTGAATAACTTTACTCACTGAACTATTGAGCTCACACCCCACAGATTGATATCTTTTAGGTCAAGACAAGAATATGAGGCCCAACTTAAGATCATCTATGCATGAATATAAGTAGAACATGGAGAATCACTCATGTAGGTCCACTAAATTGATAGTGTAATTTGAGTACTTTTTGTTTGTGCATGTAAGTTAAATGCTCAATGTTGGTATGAAGAATAGTCAAAATTGATTAATTGAAACTTCTATTATCTTAACTAGTATATTGGTGTCCTAAGAATGGACTTGAGATGTATCTGTATCTGTTGACCACAAACTTGATTTTTTTTTTTAACACCTCGGTTCTTAAGGTAAGTAATCTATATATTAGTTCTAGTTTCACCTTGTTTTTGACTAAGGTCTGTTTGTTTCCCCACAAAAGGCCGCAAAATTGCAAGTCGTAAAACCTCTTTTCCATTTTCCGCTGTTTGTTTCGAAGCAAAACATCTTACAAAATATAACTCTCATTTTTCACTTGCAGTTGCTACAGTTAAATTTGTGGTCATATAAATCTCACTTTTACACTCAAATTTTCCCACTTGCAACTGCTACAGTTAATTTTGTGGTCATGTAAATTTCACTTGTAATACACTTGCAGTCTCAAAGCAGTTACTTGATAATCAATAAATAATTTAATATTATTAAATATTTAATATTTTTAATATTTTTAATAGTGTTTAATTTCTTATCTAATTATTTTATACTTGTATTTTTTAGATTTTATTATTTTTAATATTGTTTTAATATTTAATATTTTATTATTTTAATTTAATATTTTTATTTAATATTGTTATTTAATACTTTATTATTCTATTATTATTTACACCAAATTTTCTTAATATTTTATTTAGATTTAATATTTTATTAATATAACAATAATATGCTTTAATATAAAATTATTATATATTTAATTAATTTATTTCTTAATATAAATAATTACTTTATTAATATTATAATATACTTTAAAGTTATATTAATATTTTATTATGTTAATATTGTAATAATTCATTATAATAATATCATAATAATATTTTATTATTAAATTTATAATTATATTTAATTTGTTAATTTTATATTTTTATAATATTACAATATTATTATAATAAAATTTAATATTATAATAATCTTAAATATTTTATAATATATTATAACTATATTTTATTATTTTTCTTAAGATTTTTTTAATATTTATGTTTTATTAGTATCCATAAAATTTTATTAATGTTCTTTAAATTTTCTTAAAATTTATAATTATTTATTTAGTTAATATTTTAGTAATATTTTACTAATTTTACTAATATTTTATTAATATTATTGTTATAATTAAAATATAAAATTTATTAATATTTTATCTCAAATTTATTAATACAATTTAATTTTCAATAGTATATTTAATTTAATAGTATTATAATATTTAAATCACTGCTACAATTAATTTTGTAGTCAACTTTTCCACTTACACTTTTACATTACCAACCAAATATCGTAAAACACAATATACTTTCTCATTTACACTTTCACTTTACTAACCAAACACCGTAAAATATAATATATTTTTTATTTACACTTCACTTTATAAATCAAACACCGTAAAACACAATATATTTTCTCTGCTACAGTTCACTTTTCTCATTCTCATTTTACGACTTACGACTTGCGACGTTTTGCGGCAAAACAAACAGGCAAGGTCAATCATGTTAAACTATGAACCGAGAAGAGTACTCTCAAGTTATATTGATTAATAGTTGAGATTTGGTATTATTGTGTTATTGGAATTTAAGTTTTGAAATAATAAATAGGTTGACGTTAGCCGAAATCTGAGATATTGTATTATGGCAGACTTTGTGTTATAGAGGAGATGCTGCCAAAATATTCAGAGATTATCTAATTGATTAAGCATAACAAATATTGATCATGATAAATTGGTGATTAAAATCTATGACCGTTATAGCCCAGTCCAAAAAGGATTGGGCCAAGTGGCCCGCGCACCGGCGCGGACGGTGGCGTGTGTATGGGCATGACTTCCCTCCAAACGCACGCAAAAACTCTATTTACCCTAGGAGCATAATCTTAACTCTCAATTTTTCATATTTGAATCACATAATATTTTGTACCACTTATAATGTGAGACTAAAGAGGTTTTTTTTCTCTTTTTGGTCTCATTTAGCTATTGTATTAGGCTAATTTCCAACTTGAATATCTCATTCATTCAGAAATGATATTGAGCATGTGAATTTACCACATTCATCCTCAATGGAAGGAGAACACATTCCAACCATCTCCCGTACATTCCGAACAAAGGGCACGCCTAAAATTTAGCTCAAGTTTGCTGAAAATTCACTTGGTTAATTCAAGTTTCCAACAGTAACAATGACTTTGTTGAAGCCTTTGGCCCTTGCATTACTTATTGCTTCGTTTGCTCTCATAGCTGAATGTCGAGCCGCTAGGAAGGATCTCGGTTTCGGCGTAGGCGCTGAGGTGGAGTTGCGGTCCGCCTCGGTGGAGGTGTTAGTGTTGGCCTAGGGGGTGATGGCAGTGGCAGTGCCTCTGGCTCGGGTTCGGGCTCTGCCTCCGGTATAAGGAGACTATGATACTATGTACGTGTTTTTCATTACTCATGTGTAATGTAATAAGGAGACAATGAATGAATGTTATGCGATATTTTCTAATCTTCTTTACTTTTACGACTAGTTATAGCCCCAATGAAATTCACCTTCAACCGGGAAGAGCGCTAGACGTGAGCCTGTAGGAGCAATTGTCCACCCTAAAATCTCAAATGGGAGTGGAAATGAACCGAATAATTAACAAATAGTTTGTTAAGTATTCGTTCAGTTATTCGATCAGATTCAATTCTACTGCTCAACGTAAACAATATATTTTTACTATTCGCAATTTAAATGAATCAAATCTAAGCATTCTAGTATTCGATTCGTTAGTTCGTTGAACTATTTGTTTAATACATATGTACTTAACTACTTATAAAATATAATATTACATACTTAGATATTCTTGCATTTTGTTCATGATATTTTATCATTATTAAACTTTAAAAAAGTCTTATATAAAATGTTTATATAAAACTGAAAAGTCAGGCATAAGTGCAACCCTAAATCTAATTCACATGATCTCTTTTACTTCTCTCTCTCTCTTGTTGGCCCAGAGGCCTTCCACTCTAGTTTTGATGATGATTAACTTATGTAGTTATGTTTACTAATAATCTTGTGTTTTTAGTCTCAGATCATTAATCAAGATATTAGTTGGTGATTGCTTCAAAAAAAGGAGTTTGGAAGCTTTCACATGGTGATTCCAGGGCCTGAGCATCAAGATCATACATAGCCATGCTCGTTGGATCACGGTTTGGACCGAGTCGACTTGAAGATTAAAGATCATCAAGAAGACTTATGTATCCTAATTTAGTTTAGTGTGCTTTAGATCCATGTGTAAAGCTTAGTATAGTTGATATGCTCAAGTGCACAACACACACAAGTTTTATGTTTTGGATTTGGTTTTCATAAATAGTTGATCAAAACAAGTTTACATGGTTTATGTATAGTAGATTCATTCTATACATGCATGCTTAACTTTTAAACAAACTTATTTTGACTTTCCTATTCATGTGTTGAAAAATTCAAGTTTGATAAAATACATGTTTTGATTTTTGGTAAAAATGTTAAAACACAAAAATGGTCTCATATGCTTGATATTTGAGCTAAACTTTTTATCACATGTTTATATATCAATTCAAAATGATAAAACTATTTTTGGAGATTTTTACAAGAGATAAAGAATTTTTAGAAATAATTTTAACATGTGTTTCTGACCCAGAACAGTGGCTGACAGGCCAGGACGGCCGACCGCACAGTCGACCGTACCATGGGCCGGTCGACCTTGCGGTCGATGGATGTGCACAGCCTTGTGCACGTCTGGCAGTACAGTGGGCCGGCCGACCGAGCGGTCGACCGGACCAGAGAGCTCTGCTCTCTGTATCTGGGCGGTCGGCCGTGCGATCGACCGGATGCCCCAACGGTCATATTTCTGACCGTTGGCGGTCGGCCGGGCCGGCCGACCGCAAGCCTGTCAGGCTGACAGATCAGCCTAACGGCTAGTTTTCTATTTGGGCTATAAATACCCCATCTCTTGGGGTTTTTGACAAGACTTTTGACAAAAAAATTCTCAGTTTTCTGAAGTGTTTTTAAAAGATTTCAAAAGTGTTTTTGGGCTTTAAAACTTCCAATCTTATTTGTTTTAGGTTTTTGAAAAAATCAAAGAAAATAGAATTTTGGGAGATTTGTGTTTGTTCTTCATTTCCATTATCTTCAAGAGTTTTTCCAAGATTATTTCTTTGAGTTTTTGTTTTCCAAAACACCTAGTTTTTCCACTTGAGCTATATCTTCTATCCTAATCTATTTAGGATCTTTGTTTTGTGGAAAAGAGATTGTTTGAGGTTGTTGAGCCTCCAAGTTGTAAACACCCTTGCTTTTGTTGTATCCCTCTTTGGTAGAGGTTGATCGGGTGATTGGTTTGCTCCCTCTTTGGTAGAGGTTGAGGCTTGTGGTTTGCTCCCTCTAGTGAGAGGTGGAGTTGGTTTGTGTATCCCTCTTCGGTAGAGGTGATTGATTGTTGTTTGGTTACGGGCCTACCCCTCGGTTGTGAGGCGGTGTTTGAGAGAGGAGTTCGATACTCCTATTGTTGTAACAAATCCTCCTCGGTGGAGGTTCCCTCGGTGGGAGTATAGTGGATTAGAAATCCTTCACGGTGGTGAAGGCGGGGATATAGAGCTAGGGGCTCGAACCTCGAAACATATCTTGTTGTTAGCGTTTGATCCATTGTCTCTCTAACTCTCTCTCTCTCTTTATTTTGTGCATTGCATTATTCATATTGCTATATCATTCATATTGCTTGTGTTGCCTTGCATCGTTCATATTGCCATATCTCTTATATGCTTGGTTGTTTGTGTCTGCCTCACTTATACTTAACCACAAGAGCTTCATATAGCACCTCAACCCATATTTAGGGGAATCAAGAGGAGTTAGTCCAGAGCCCTTCACGGGGAATTCGGCTACACTTGTTGGTTGTATTAAGTGTGTTGCAAAATTTGTCTTAAGCTTCCGCATTTAGCGCATTTAGTTTCTAGATTAGTATTATCACCTATTCACCCCCCCTCTAGGTGATTTACATCCCCCCAAACGAGATCTGTGATTCTCAAGTATAATTATAATGTTGTCAATAAAACTGAAGTAAATAAAAAAAATTTCGTAGTTAAATAGTTTTCAAACTATCAAATGTTAAATACACAAATACAAGAATATTTTAATATTTGAGAAAAATTCGATTTCGATTCGGTTTCAAAGGAGGAAATTCGAATTCGAATTCGAATTCAGACGGTAATGCACGTATTCGAATTCGTAATTCGAAGATTTTAAGGCTAATCAAATACGAACACTTTAGTATTCGATTCGAATTCGGTTCGATTCCACCCCTGATCTCAAAGACCCTTCCGTTTTATGTTCTCCGCAAACTCGTTAAATCATCTATACATATTTTCATAAAAGTATTCCTCCCAGTAATTTTCCGGGATTCCTCTGCCTAAAATAGACTTTTACATGTTCCACATAAACTGAAAAAGAAAAATAAGCCGGCCAGCAGGGGGCATGTAGACTTCAGTAGTTTTCACGAGTTAACTACATTTTTGACCGTAAAAGTCTAAACAACTTTTAGCAAGACACTACATGAGGGGGAAAGAGAAAAATGAAGCACTACTTCATTTGGTCGAGATAACTAAACTCTTAGACTATTGCGAGGCTACTGTATTGATTCAGTTAATCCCCATTGCGTTAGTTTCTAAACTCACGACTCACAGTCGAGAAAAGAAAATTCACACCAAGGAAAACTGTGGAACAAGCGGATGATTCGAAACTAAAGGGTTGTTTGTTTTGATGTAATTGAAACTACAATGTAGTTTTATGTGTAAATTTATTTCTGTGACATGAAATCATGTATTATTTTGACCAACCTGTAGTTATTGCTCCAATTATAGAAACCTGTGGTGATCAAGAGCAGAGGAGATCACTCCTATTTATAGGCGTTTGTGAGGTGCCAAAAGTCAAATGGAAGCGAACAATACGGGAGTAAGTTGGGCTGGTGAACGGTAGACCCAACCCTAATTCGATTCGAACCGGAGAATTGAACTGAGAATCGGCATGTTGGAACCGAAATCGGACCGGCCGGTCGGTTCTCCGTTTCCCAGTTTTTTATTTTATTTTTTCAGCCTGGTGGGCTTTTGTTTTGTCTTTTTTCTGTCGGTGCTTCGGGCCTCCGGCCCACTGGGCACTTGGGTGGGCTTTTTTTAAAATATATGTGCTCCAGCCTCCGGCCCGTGGGGTGTACCCAACGGTCCTTTTTTTTAAATATATGTGCTCCGGCCTCCGGCCCGTGGGGTCTACCCAACGGTCTAAAAATTGGCCTATTGGGAGGAGGGGTTTGGAGTCAACGTTCAAATGAACCATGGCTCTTGGCTCCCACTTTCACACTCCAACAGTGCAATTTTGGACCGTTGGGGCAGGTGAATTTTTTTTTAAATTTTAAATTTTATTTGAAACATATAAATAGCCTCATTTCTCACATTCTCCTCCACGAAAAAATTCAAATCTCTCTATAATGTTTCTTTTTACAATCTCTCCATATTATTCTCTACAAAATCTCTCTTAAAGACTCATACTCTACAAGTCCCCATAATCTCCCAATACAATCGCCCTACGAAATCTCTCTCCATAGCCTCTCTACAAAATCTCTCTCTCCAATAGTATCTCCTCAAAATCTCTCTCAGTAATTTTTCTCCAATTTTCATGCTCTCCATGGTAAGTGAAAGTTTATCGGCAAAAGGTAAGAGCAAGGTTGGTGAAAGTCAATCCTCCGGAAATGATACTTTCAGTTTTTTACAATCATCCAAGATGAATTACGGCTTCGACATTGATGAAATGGAAATATATCCTGAAGAAGAGGCGCAAATCAATATTCCAACGCAAAAATTTGAAATTGAAACCAACGATAGAGGCGAAGAAGGTACCGCTACCACTAGTCAAAAATTAAAGTCCAACCTTTTTATGTATCATTTTACGAAAATCAAGAATGAGTTAGGCACGGTCGTTAGTATAACTTGCAAGTATTATTCAAAAATTTATAAGTGGTCCACTTCCGGTGGCTAAGAAACATTTCGAAAGCATCTAGAGAGGGCACATCCTTGTGAAACTGGTATCACAAAATTGCAATCTCAAATATCAAGGTACGCTATCACTACCCCTCAATTATTTCATTTCTCTAATGTTAAAAATAAAAATGAATTTGCACGAATGGTTGCCGTTGAACACTTATCTTCTACTTTCGGTGAAAAATTAAGTTTTATAGATTACTATAAAAATTCATTAAATTCTTAAGCAACTAGAGTGCCTAGGGCACTCTCACATGCACATTACATAAGCTTTACAAAAAAGAGGAAAAAATTACATGATTTTTTTATCACTTTTGATGGGTGTGTATCGATATGTAGCGATATATAGGGTGATCACTGGCAACAACATTCTTATCATTGGGTTGATTGTGAATGAAATTTACAAAAAAGAGTAATTGCTTTCAGAGTTTTTGATGAACGTGAAGTTCACCTAGAGGGGGTGAATAGGTGACTAGCTAATCTAATAATGAATTAATGCGAAATTAAAAACTATTATACAAATTAAAAACTATTAAGCTAAACACACAAGGTATAACCAAAGAGTGTAGCCGAATTCCCAGTGAAGGGCTCTGGACTATCTCCTCAAGATTCCTTTAGATAAGAGTTGAGGTGCCGCTATGGCACTCTTGGTTGAACACAAGTGTGAGCAAACAATCCCAAGCATATAACAATTAAGCACAAGATATATCAAGCATATAAAGAGATAAGCAATATAAGCATGCAAGATATAAATACAAGTGAGAGATAGAGAGAGCAATCGCAAACACGGGAGATTTGTTTCGAGGTTCGAGCACCCTTGCTCTACGTCCCCGCCTTCAACACTATGAAGGATTTTCACTATAAACGATCCCACCGAATCACTCGATGCTGCAACACTTACAACGAGTTCACACTAGAACTCCTTGGACTCACTAGTCCCTCTCTTGTTCCCGCAAGAACAATACACGCAAGCACACTAACTTGCTGAGGCCGCACCTCTACACCGAGCTCCCACAAGAACTCGAAACAACACGAACCCGCAAGTTCGCCTCCTCAAATACAAGATGAACACTTTGGTGATATAAACACTTTGATCACCCAAAAACACTCTCACAACAACTCTCTTATAGGATAGATATGGTAATGGAAAGCTCAAGTATGTATGACAAAACTAGGTTAGAGTGTGGTGAAAAACTCAAGAAATCTCTGTTTAAAATCACTCTTGAAAACTCTCCTTTTGATATGGAAGTTTTAGCTCTAAAAATGGTGGAGAAAACCTCTGAAATAGATTGGAAAAACTAGCTTAAAAATTCTCCAAAAATCTTATTGAAAACAGCCCAAAACAACCCCAATATATTGGCCTCCAAAAACTAGCCATTGGGGTCCAACTCAGCAGGAAATCCTGCTGTCGGTCGACCAGCCGGTCAACCGCAACGGTCGAATTTTTGACCGTTGAGAAAAGCGGTCGACCGGACAGTCGACCGATACTGGTCATTGACCTAACAGTCGACCGCCCGATCGACCGGGGCAGATCCACATAGCAAAGCTCTCTGGACGGTCGACCGTGCGGTCGACCGGCCCTGGCTGTGCATGTTCTGTGCACGTCGGTCGACCGACTTCTGGATCGGTCGACCGCTAGAAGACCTGGTTAGCCAAGTAAAGGGATTAAAACTTGGTCTTTTATTTTTAATAAAATCCCATAAATTCTCATAAATTCTACAAAAAGAAGTTCATTAGTATACTTTGATATACAAACATGTTTGATTAAAAATTAAAACATATTACAAATATTTTGAACTATTTTTGTAATATATAAATTTTGGCTTAAACAAAAATCTGTATTTTTCAAAAACCTTCGCCAAATTGAAAAACGATTTTTTCAAAACTTCTCCAAATACAAAAATAAGATATCTTAAACACTTTTGAAGCTTACTATGTATGGATATGATCCACTACACATATAAGATGAAATATCTATATTTTTGACAATAAGCTCTAAAATAAGTTTTGATAAATCCAAAACGATATTTTTCTAAACACAAAACTATCTTATGAAAACACATATAAATTTGTGTATGTAAATGAACTTGAGCAATCCACCAACTAATCTATCCTTTACATTTTATCTAAAACAAAATCTTAACACTTACAAAACCCGACACAAGTCTTCTTGAAAATCTTCTCTTGAAAATCTTCTTCTCCTTCTTGACTTGGTCCAAAACTTTGATCCAACGAGCTAGACTCCTCTTGAGTACTTGATGCGATCTTGATGTGCGAGCTCTTGAATCAACATTGCTAGCTTCAAAACTTGACTTTGAATCCTTTGTTGAAGCTAAATACCTACTAAGATCTTGATTAAAATCTGAGACTAAATAAACACAAGATCATTAGCACTATAACTGCATGAGTTAATCATCATCAAAACTAGAGTGATGGGCCTTTAGGCCAACAATCTCCCCCTTTTTGATGATGACAAAACTCATGGAGTTATATATGCATGGATTAAAGTTATGCTTCATAGAAGGCTCCCTTTAACTCATGCATAACAATAAATATAAATATATTCAATGAAGTGCAAAAAATAAAACAAACATATATGCATAAACAAGGAGATAAACATGCATAAACTCACCAAATTCTTTTCCCCTTTTTGCATAAACAAAACATATATGCATAAACAAGAAAATAAATATGCATATATAAACTCTCAAAATCTTTCTCCCACTTTTTATCAATTCATCAACAAAGGGGTGAAAACAAATCAAACAATAAAAGATATATATGCGATATACATTCATAAAGAAGAGAGACGTGAAATTAGCTCCGCCTGCATACATGCATTACATGAAGAAGGGATGACAAGACCCTAACTCATATAAAACATAATATACAATGTATAAGAGGGATGTTAAGCTCCCCCTACACATGTGTACCACATAAAGAAAAGATGTCAAGCTCCTCAATATAAGATACACTCAATATGAATCTATATATAGAGAGATGTTAAGCTCCCCTTGCATATAGGAAATACATATCAAGAAATTTTGAAATCACTTTAAAACAAAATTTGAAATCTCTTAAGTCAACAGAATAAATTTTGAGATACCACTTGTAAATAAACAAATTTTTAAGATATCACTTGTAGGTTTTGATACCACTAGAAATATCTTATAAATTCTTGATACCAAATAAAATGTCAATTGAAATACCAATTGAAAATAATGCATAAGCTTATGAAGATACCAATTAACATTTAAAAATTAGTCAAGCTTAGCATAAACATAATTTGTGCTTTAAACATGTAAGTATATGGTAAAACAAGCACAACCAAATCATATATATGTATGGAAAAAAATACCAATTGAAATTGATATTATTTGAAAATTTGAAGCATATATATATAAATATGAGTATACAAACATAGATGCCATGAAGAACATATGTATAACTCATAACTGCCACTCTATTCATGCACATGTTTAAAGATTTTCAGTTTAGAGCATAAAAAGTATGGTCGCCCATCCAACCGCCTTGAAGGTAGGGGTTTTTAAAAATAAGATTTGAAAATAGTTGTAAATTGAAAACACTACCAATTGAAGAATAAATAAATAGTTTAAAATAATTTTAAAAAACTAGTTAAAGATCCTTCAAACATGAAAACAATTCATATATCTCATGAAACATTGCTAAGTACACAAAAATTAACACTCGAAATCTATAAAGCTCAAAAATGTGCTCATGAAACAAAATCATGAGTAATCAAAAATAATGTGAGTGTACAAAAGTTATGTGAATAGCATATTCATGAAATAATCAATAAAGCTCATAATAAACATGAAATTCTTTTTATCAAACAAATATGAAAATCATAAAAAATTATTTTCATTAAAATCAAACTTCAAGGCATATGTATGTTCTATCTAAAACTAAAAATATACATACATATCCTAAACACAAACGAGTCCATAATAGAATTTGCGTGAAGGTAAGAGACTCAAGGGTATACATATATATCTATAAGTTTTAGATAAGAATAACATATACATGAAGCAAAACATGCATAAGATAAGCAAAACAAGTATAAATGAAAGAATCATCAAAATTAGGTTATGCATGTACATGTAATGAGTATAAATAAGCAACGAGACACAAACATATAACAATTAAGTGTAGCTCACTACTTGTACAAGTATATACAAAAGTTTTAATGAAGATTACATCTAAACAAGTATTCACCACAAAAAGCAGAAAATCAAAACATGCTAAAAACATTCATATCAAAACATGTAAACTAAAATAGGAGTTTAGAGATAGTTACCAAAGCATAAGCACTATTCTCTAAGTCTCCAAACCATGGTAGTCCTCCCACCAAACTTCCTTGATAGCAATGCATCAATAGGATATGTCTATCTAGCTCCATATGCATCCACCACCAAGGCACCATTTCTCTCATGTCATGTGAGAGCCTATACCTACATCAAATACAAGTGGTAGAGATTTTGGTACCCATTTTCTTTTGGGTCCACGAGGGTTAGTATCATAAGGAACTCAAACATTATTATTTGCAAAATTTGTATGATTTAATCTATCAAAGTAAAATCTTACAAGATAGCCTTTACGGCCGCAATGTGTACATTTGTACACTCTAACATGTACATGAGAATGAGTGTGATCATGATGTGCAAAGTGTGCATATGTATGCCGTGGGTTATGTGCATGAACATGTGGAGCTTGTTTCTTTTGAAACAAGGTTTCCAATTTATAATGATTAAATACACAATTGCTCAAAGTTGAGCTCAAACAATTTATTCTATTTTTCAAAACTTGAATCTCATTTTTATTGATAGTAGCATGAAGAGCATGACAAGAATGAGAATCAACAACCTTTTTATTTTTAGAAATATTTTCTTTTTCTTTTAAAACAATTTTTATTTTCAAAGAGTTGTTTTCTTTCAAAACAATTTCTTTTTCTTTTTCCATCAAAGTGATTTTATTTTTCAAGGAATTATTTCCTTCACAAATATCATTTAACTTAGAAGACAAAGAAATATTCTCCTTTTCAAAATTTATTTTCTTTTGAAATGCATTCAAATTTATTTTTCAATCTTTTATGATCCTTTTTAAGCACATCATATTTTTCAAGAAGTTGTTGACAAAATATAGCAAGCACATCATATGACATGTCAACATCCTCATCAAGCTCGGATTCAGAATTTACCTCAAGGGAGTTATCCCCTTGGACCATGTAGCATATGTTGGAAATATCACTTCGATCAACCGAGTCGCTCCCCGCATAGTAATGTTTTTGTTCGCCCAGGAAAACTATAGTGTTTCATACTACAAAAGCCGAATCAAAGTTAGCAACTCTACATAAATAATCATCATTTAGGATACTCTTTAAAGCATGGATGGCTTTGAGTTAGCCTCAAGATACTTGTTATTACTAAACTATGAATCCTTAATGGTAGCATGATAAACATGAATGCCTAGGGCTTTGAGGTACATTGACATATTAACTTTCCAAGTTTGGATGTTAAGAATATAAAACATGGAAGGTGTCATGAAATCTATGAGTGTGTAAACAAATATTGTGATTAGCTAAAAATGAGGATCTTTAACTCATAATTTTTAGACCATAATCAAGAGCACCAAGCTCTGATACCAATTGAAGTTCACCTAGAGGGAGGTGAATAGGTAAATAGCTAATCTAATGATGAATTAATGCGGAATTAAAAACTATTTATGCAAATTAAAAACTATTAAGCTAAACACACAAGGTATAACCAAAGAGTGTAGCCGAATTCCCAGTGAAGGGCTCTGGACTATCTCCTCAAGATTCCTCTAAATAAGAGTTGAGGTGCCGCTATGGCTCTCTTGGTTGAATACAAGTGTGAGCAAACAATCCCAAGTATATAACAATTAAGCACAAGATATATCAAGCATATAAAGAGATAAGCAATATAAGCATACAAGATATAAACACAAGTGAGAGCTAGAGAGAGCAATCGCAAACACGGGAGATTTGTTTTAAGGTTCGAGCACCCTTGCTCTACATCCCCGCCTTCAACACTATGAAGGATTTTCACTATAAACGATCCCATCGGATCACTCGATGTCGCAACACCTAAAACGAGTTCACACTAGAACTCCTTGGACTCACTAGTCCCTCTCTTGTTCCCGCAAGAACAACACACGCAAGCAAACTAGCTTGCCGAGGTCGCACCTCGACACCGAGCTTCCACAAGAACTCGAAACAACACGAACCCGCAAGTTCGCCTCCTAAAATACAAGATGAACACTTTGGTGATCTAAACACTTTGATCACCCAAAAACACTCTCACAACAACTCTCCTATAGGATAGATATGACAATGGAAAGCTCAAGTATGTGTGAGAAAAACTAGGATAGATATATGGTGAAAAACTCAAGAAATCTCTTTTGAAAATCACTCTTGAAAACTCTCGTTTTTATATGAAAGTTTTAGCTCTAAAACAATTAGAGAAAACCTCTAGAATAGATGGAAAAACTAGATTGAAAACTCTCAAAAATCTTATTGAAAACAACCCAAAACAGCCCCAATATATAGGCCTCCAAAAGCTAGCCGTTGGGGTCCAACTCAGCAGGAAATCCTACTGTCAGTCAACCGGCGGTCGACCGCCAATGGTCGAATTTTCGACCGTTGAAAAAAGCGGTTGACCGAACAGTCGACCGATACTAGGTATAGAGCTAACGGTCGACCGCCCGGTCGACCGGGGCAGATCCAGAGAGCAAAGCTCTTTGGACGGTCGACCGTGCTGTCGACCGACCCCAGCTGTGCACGTTCTGTGCACGTCGGTCGACCGCCCGGTCGACCAACTTCTGCATCGGTCGACCGGCCTGGTCGACTGCCAGAAGACCTGGTCAGCCAAGTAAAGGGATTAAAACTTGGTCTTTTTATCTTTAATAAAATCCCATAAATTCTACACAAATATGTTCATTAGTATACTTTGATATACAAACATGTTTGATTAAAAATCAAAACATATTACAAACATTTTGAACTATTTTTGTAATATAGAAATTTTGGCTTAAACAAAAATCTGTATTTTTCAAAAACCATCACCAAATTGAAAAAAGATTTTTTCAAAACTTCTCCAAGTATAAAAACAAGATATCTTAAATACTTTTGAAGATTAGTGTGTATGGATATGATCCACTATACATATAAGATGAAATATCTATGTTTTTGACAATAAGCTCTAAAATAAGTTTTGATAAATTCAAAATGATATTTTTCTGAACACAAAACTATCTTATGAAAACACATATAAATTTTGTGTGTGTGTAAATGAACTTGAGCAATCCACCAACTAATCTATCCTTTACATTTTATCTAAAATAAAATCTTAACACTTACAAACCCGACACAAGTCTTCTTGAAAATTTTCTCTTGAAAATCTTTTTCTCCTTCTTGACTTGGTCCAAAATTTTGATCCAACGAACTAGACTTCTCTTGAGTACTTGATGCGATCTTGATGTGTGAGCTCTTAAATCAACACGTGCTAGCTCTAAAACTTGACTTTGAAATCTTTGTTGAAGCTAAACACGATTAAGATCCTGATTAATATCTGAGACTAAATAAACACAAGATCATTAGCACTATGACTACATGAGTTAATTATCATCAAAACTAGAGTGATGGGCCTTTGGGCCAACAGAACGACATACTGCTTATAATATTTATAGAATGATAAAAGTAGTTTTAAAAGAATATGATTTGATTAAAAAGATTTTGCACTTGGTTTTGATAATGCATCTGGTGATACTGCATCTATACCTGAATTAGAAAAAGTTTGTAAACCTGCATTTGGGGTAAATGTTTTCATCAAAAATATGGTTGTCATGTTTTAAATTTATATGTGCAAGATGGTTTAAAACAATTGAAAGATTATATTAAACCTATTAGACACACACTTCACTATTTATGGATGCATCCTCCAGTAATGAAAGAATGGGAAAAATATTGTAAATCAAAAGGTATGAGACCTGTTTTTCATTGAATATTAATTGGGAAAAACTTACAAAATTTGAGGAGAAAATTACAAGTAATTGAACAAGAAAAGAAAAATTACAAGTCGAACTCTCTTTGAGATTTCAGGAGAAGTGTGTCGGTAGAAGTCTAGTCAGCGCGCGACTACTTTGTTTGTTGATGTTGCGATTGATAGAGTCTTATGAAATTTCTTCTTGCCTAATTTCGGAGATTCCTTGAGAGGAATGTCTTAGGGTATTGACACCCTGAATTTAGAGAAATGATTCTCTAAATTTTGGAAGTGAGAGAGTTAGCTCTTTTTCTCCCTTTTATCCTCTGCCTCTTGATGCCTTGCTCTTTAGCTAGCCCAGAACTCATCTTAAGAATGAGCTATTTATAACCTCTTTAGGGGTGTAACTGTCCCTAGAATTCAGCAAGATTGGTAACAGTAAGTTAGCCTCGCGCCAGAGGCCATTTTGAGCTTCGCGCGATGCTATAAAGCCTCATACGAAGCTAGGTACAGGTCTTATGCAAGGCTAGACAGGCTCGTGCGAGCCTTCAAATGGTCATTTTGGCCTGGCTGTTTTCACTTAACGTGGGACGAAGTGGGTAGATGTAACAACCCACTTAAAGTAGCATTAACCCTACTAAAGTAATGGGGTTAGCCTACTAAAGACTTAGTGTAACACCCGCTCCCGGAATACGTACTTAGTTGCGTATTCAGATTTTTGATCGTATTTTTTTTGATTTACCCTCTGTACTTATTTTGTATTATGAATTGTTTATATGATTGTTTTATCTTAAATTTGGATTCGTGGACTCGGAGTCAGCCCTAGTCTGAACGAAGACCCGATCCTAGTGTATTACTCGATTTGGTCTTTCCGGTATTCTGATTTGACCGATTTTTATTTCAAATATCATTTTCCAATATTATATATTTTATATGATTTTCTGGAATTTTCCTGAATTTAATTAAATATCTTCAAAACCGGTGTCGGCCAGTGCTGCTGACCGATTCCCGGATTTTTAGTTTACAAACGGTTTAGAATTTATAAAAGTTTCTTTAGACATTATTTCTTAAAATCATATTTTCTACCTAAATACTTTTTCTGAGAATTTTATGAATTTATGAAAATTCCATCGGAGTCGGTAGCTAACTGATTCCGGGATTTTTAGTTTTAAAACTATAAAGTATTTCTTAAAACGGATTTCACTATGAGTCTTAGAATATTATTCTTGATTTTTGATAATTATTTCGGGTCGTTCCGAGATACTTGAATTTCGGACGATTCCGGTATTTTCCCGAAAGATTTCCGCATCCGCAACCGAATCCGGGAATCCGCCACTTTCATTATTTTTCATTTTCTCTTCCAAGAGAATAATTTCCCTTTTCCATTTTCTTTCCTTTTCCTATTTTCTTTCTTCCCTTCCTCCACAATCCACAAGAATTCCAATTTCCCAAAATTCCATTTTCTCCCAAATTCCATTTTCCTCCACACACTTCCACCAACTTCCTCATTAATGCCCTCTTTTTCTCTCTCTTCCATGGCCAGCCAAGTGTGGCTAGGAGAGACACCTCACCTCCCCTATTTACAAAAACCCCCCTCTCTTTTAATTATTTGCACCTCCTTCACAAAATCTAAAACCTATAAATACTTTCCTTCTCCTTTCTTTATTCATTCTCACTTCATCTTTCTCTCTCTCTCTTCACCAAAACCTAACCTCCAACATCTCCTTCACCTCCACCACCTCCTCCGGCGCCTCCGGCCACCACGACTCCGGCGAGAGACCCCGATCTCTGGCCACCACTTCTTCTCACCAACACCAACAACAGAACCTCCAACCTCCACTTTCTTCTTCATCATCAACTTCAATCACTACCACCATCACTCCATCACCTTGTACTTCTTTTAGGTAAGTGTTCTTCTTCACCAAGCCTTGGATAATTCTTAGTATACTTGTGTCTTCAAATCATGTAATTCGATCATCAAACACAACCATAACAAATCTGTTCTGTGTGCTGTTTCCAGTCGATTAGTCGACTTGACCTAAGGACTAGTCGACTTGAAACCCTTAGTTGAAACGTAACCTTTTCAAGAACACAGTTTTAGTCGACTTAGGTTATTTATTAGTCGACTAGAAACCTCTATTAGTCGACTACTCCCTTGACCCTAGTCGACTAACTTTTCCTGAATCAGAAACCCAACTTTCTGTAACTCAGTCTTAGTCGACTTAGAGTATCTGTTAGTCGACTTGAGATGACTATTAGTCGACTACTCCGTTGACCCTAGTCGACTAACTTTTCCTGAAACAGAATTCCAACTCTCTGGAACCCAGTTTTAGTCGACTATACCAGACTGTTAGTCGACTAACCCCTTTATTAGTCGACTACTCTTTCCACCTAGTCGACTAACTTTGGCTGTCTGTTATAGTTGATTTCTTTCTTGAATATGAACCATATCCTTGAGTCTTATATCATATATTGGTATTGCTTGACTTGTCTATTGACAAACATCATCTTCCCTCCTCTCTTTCTCTCTCCTCTTCACTCTACATATTTATATATATCATATATTATGGCGTATCCTGAATTCCGTGGATTTCGGACCTTTCGGCGTTTCTGGTGATTCAGGCGAGTGTTCTCGCTCGCTACCCTCTTGCTCTCTATTTCATTGATTATGCAAATATTCTCGTTCTAGTCTCCATGTATTTTATTTCATGTTCTATATCTTTTACTGTTTTATACTATGCGTGGCCGACCCTTCGTGGTCGTTGTACTTTGGGTTACTTTTATGTTACCTTGCCATACCATTACCTCAGGCTAGTCAGTTGCATGCTTTTATTTAACACATGTATATCACCTGACTATCTAGTGTGTTATCACCTGACTACCTGCCATGCTACTATTTGGCAAGACCCTTTAGTTATGCTATGACTTGCCCTGTCTATTATCAATCTCTTGCCATGACTTACCCAGACTATTATCAATCTCTTGTCATGTTTGGTTGTTTGTTAAATATCATCACCTTATCATGCTATCTCTTGACACCAAGCATGATGCACCTGATTCTGATATAATTATCACGATAACGGGAATGTAGTATCTGATCTCCTGTTATGATTCCAGTTATGATTCTTGTTATGTATTCCAGTTATAATCCTGCTCATTCCCGAAATCTGGTAATTATGTTAATAAACCATAAAAAGGACAACTTGTATGGGGAATGGGAGGAAGTGATGGATGCGGAATGATACCTTGCTTATAGTAATGGAATAAAATATTGGCGGTAGTGTTAGTGGGACTCAGGGCCCACAGGAGATGCGTGTTAGGGGGACTTTGGGCCTCCAAACTGGTTCCAGGTGTATGGAAACTACTATAAGAAGCTCTATCAGTTCTCCATTTGCTTCCGTTAACAACCCTCGGCTTGCTTATATATGGATGTATGTGTGTCGGGGTGTACACCCGGATACATACCTAGATATATGGGTCAGACGAGTAATAATAAAGTGTCGTAATAACCGGCTCTTTAAGTTGTAAGTGGAGGTATGTGGAATGGGACGCATACTAAAGCCTGCAACTTAAACGGCTATGAATCTGTGTTGTGCCTTACCATAATTACTTGATCCGGACTTTATATCGGATTTCCTGTTTTATGAGTATTATGTTATGACTACTTTGTAACTCGGGTTGTATGTGCTTAGATTACGATGATATGAGATAAAGGTATATAGATGAGGGTTTCCTTGTTTGGATTATTCCTTCGATGTACTAGTCTCATAGAACCGTGATCTAAAACCATACAATCAGATTTACTCGTCCTTGGTTTTATTCGAATTTCCTGTTTTATGATTATTATGCCACACCTGTTCATATCTGCTCTAACCTATCTGTCCCCTGAGTATTTCTTACTTGATATCATTTGTTATATGCATACTTGTACTCACCCTTGCTCGCCACTTGGTTTTGCTTCACTACTCGCCTGGGGAGTGTCATTTGACTCCCCTGGATCCTCATGTCCAGGTCATGGAGCTTGGAGCGTGTAGATTCTCCCCCTTGCGGATCAGAGTAGCGCAGCGGTAGCGTGGATCCCCAGCCGATCATCCAGAGCTCCATCCTTCCAGGCCCCCTTGTGAGTCTCTCGAGTTTTTCTTTTAAACTCGTGAGTGCCTTTCATACTGTTCATACTTGTATATTTCCTTGTATTCTCGCATTTACGCATATTAGTGATGTGATATTCATATAATATGGGATCACTTCTGGTGATAACTCTGTGATTGTATTCATGTGTTGGAATGTATAATGCACCACTTACTTCCGTGCTCTGATTCTTGTCTGTACTGATGCTTAGCGTATATACGGGAGGGTAGTTCTGACCTACGTATATACGTTGCAGTGACGTCCCCGTATCCGCCGGGATCGGGGCGTTACAGGATGGTATCAGAGCTTAGGCTCTAACTTCCTCAGTACGTCCAGAGGGCAAATTAATGGTAAAGAAATTTGCAACTGGAATACTTGAGTCTTGGTTATACATTCCAACTACAAGTGCAGAGTTATCTATTTCTTGGCCATCCTTCCTTTGATTCCTAATCCTTCCTATCCTTTCCCTGTTTTGGTTTTATGAAGCCCTTATACCAACATTAAGATATGATAGACTAGGAAGGTAGTGGCTGGTTCTGCATGAAGCTATTATGTGATCTCTTCGGTGAATTCTATGAAGCTTGGTATTCTCCAGATCGATCTTGATCTGGCTAACTTTCACAAGACAGTAGTCGGCATTCTCTACAGATATTTTACATTCTCTACTATATCGTTCAGAGTGATTGATGCCTGATATTCGGGATTCTTAATTATCGGTCTTCTTTATTATTATGCTCAGGACTATCAGGATTTCCTTTATCTTCAGTATTCTGGCTTATTCTCGGAGGGCTATCAGATATGCAGTACAACTGGAATTCTAAAGATTTATACAGCCGGAAGTGCGGAGGATGATTATTATTCAGTCGACTTGAGAGCCCTACCTATAGTGCTTCATATCTTAATTGGTATAAATTCCACCCTTGACCTCTTTGTGTTCATTTTACCCCTTACCGAAATTGCGAGGACGCAATTTTTTGTAAGGTGGATGGAATGTAACACCCCGCTCCCGGAATACGTACTTAGTTGCGTATTCAGATTTTTGATCGTATTTTTTTTGATTTACCCTCTGTACTTATTTTGTATTATGAATTGTTTATATGATTGTTTTATCTTAAATTTGGATTCGTGGACTCGGAGTCAGCCCTAGTCTGAACCGAAGACCCGATCCTAGTGTATTACTCGATTTGGTCTTTCCGGTATTCTGATTTGACCGATTTCTTTTTCAAATATCATTTTCCAATATTATATATTTTATATGATTTTCTGAAATTTTCCTGAATTTAATTAAATATCTTCAAAACCGGTGTCGGCCAGTGCTGCTGACCGATTCCCAGATTTTTAGTTTACAAACGTTTTAGAATTTCTAAAAGTTCCTTTAGACATTATTTCTTAAAATCATATTTTCTACCTAAATACTTTTTCTGGGAATTTTATGAATTTATGAAAATTCCATCGGAGTCGGTAGCTAACTGATTCCGGGATTTTTAGTTTTAAAACTATAAAGTATTTCTTAAAACGGATTTCACTATGAGTCTTAGAATATTATTCTTGATTTTTGATAATTATTTCGGGTCGTTCCGAGATACTTGAATTTCGGACGATTCCGGTATTTTCCCGAAAGATTTCCGCATCCGCAACCGAATCCCGGGAATCCGCCACTTTCATTATTTTTCATTTTCTCTTCCAAGAGAATAATTTCCCTTTTCCATTTTCTTTCCTTTTCCTATTTTCTTTCTTCCCTTCCTCCACAATCCACAAGAATTCCAATTTCCCAAAATTCTATTTTCTCCCAAATTCCATTTTCCTCCACACACTTCCACCAACTTCCTCATTAATGCCCTCTTTTTCTCTCTCTTCCATGGCCAGCCATGTGTGGCTAGGAGAGACACCTCACCTCCCCTATTTACAAAACCCCCCTCTCTTTTAATTATTTGCACCTCCTTCACAAATCTAAAACCTATAAATACTTTCCTTCTCCTTTCTTTATTCATTCTCACTTCATCTTTCTCTCTCTTCTCTTCACCAAAACCCTAACCTCCAACATCTCCTTCACCTCCACCACCTCCTCCGGCGCCTCCGGCCACCACGACTCCGGCGAGAGACCCCCGATCTCCGGCCACCACTTCTTCTCACCAACACCAAAACAGAACCTCCAACCTCCACTTTCTTCTTCATCATCAACTTCAATCACTACCACCATCACTCCATCACCTTGTACTTCTTTTAGGTAAGTGTTCTTCTTCACCAAGCCTTGGATAATTCTTAGTATACTTGTGTCTTCAAATCATGTAATTCGATCATCAAACACAACCATCACAAATCTGTTCTGTGTGCTGTTTCCAGTCGATTAGTCAACTTGACCTAAGGACTAGTCGACTTGAAACCCTTAGTTGAAACGTAACCTTTTCAAGAACACAGTTTTAGTCGACTTAGGTTATTTATTAGTCGACTAGAAACCTCTATTAGTCGACTACTCCCTTGACCCTAGTCGACTAACTTTTCCTGAATCAGAAACCCAACTTTCTGTAACTCAGTATTAGTCGACTTAGAGTATCTGTTAGTCGACTTGAGATGACTATTAGTCGACTACTCCCTTGACCCTAGTCGACTAACTTTTCCTGAAACAGAATTCCAACTCTCTGGAACCCAGTTTTAGTCGACTATACCAGACTGTTAGTCGACTAACCCCTTTATTAGTCGACTACTCTTTCCACCTAGTCGACTAACTTTGGCTGTCTGTTATAGTGATTTCTTTCTTTAATATGAACCATATCCTTGAGTCTTATATCATATATTGGTATTGCTTGACTTGTCTATTGACAAACATCATCTTCCCTCCTCTCTTTCTCTCTCCTCTTCACTCTACATATTTATATATCATATATTATGGCGCATCCCGAATTCCGTGGATTTCGGACCTTTCGGCGTTTCTGGTGATTCAGGCGAGTGTTCTCGCTCGCTACCCTCTTGCTCCCTATTTCATTGATTATGCAAATATTCTCGTTCTAGTCTCCATGTATTTTATTTCATGTTCTATATCTTTTACTGTTTTATACTATGCGTGGCCGACCCTTCGTGGTCGTTGTACTTTGGGTTACTTTTATGTTACCTTGCCATACCATTACCTCAGGCTAGTCAGTTGCATGCTTTTATTTAACACATGTATATCACCTGACCATCTAGTGTGTTATCACCTGACTACCTGCCATGCTACTATTTGGCAAGACCCTTTAGTTATGCTATGACTTGCCCTGTCTATTATCAATCTCTTGCCATGACTTACCCAGACTATTATCAATCTCTTGTCATGTTTGGTTGTTTGTTAAATATCATCACCTTATCATGCTATCTCTTGACACCAAGCATGATGCACCTGATTCTGTTATAATTATCACGATAACGGGAATGTAGTATCCGATCTCCTGTTATGATTCCAGTTATGATTCTTGTTATGTATTCCAGTTATGATCCTGCTCATTCCCGAAATCTGGTAATTATGTTAATAAACCATAAAAAGGACAACTTGTATGGGGAATGGGAGGAAGTGATGGATGCCGGAATGATACCTTGCTTATAGTAATGGAATAAAATATTGGCGGTAGTGTTAGTGGGACTCAGGGCCCACATGAGATGCGTGTTAGGGGGACTTTGGGCCTCCAAACTGGTTCCAGGTGTATGGAAACTACTATAAGAAGCTCTATCAGTTCTCCATCTGCTTCCGTTAACAACCCTCGGCTTGCTTATATATGGATGTATGTGTGTCGGGGTGTACACCCGGATACATACCTAGATATATGGGTCAGACGAGTAATAATAAAGTGTCGTAATAACCGGCTCTTTAAGTTGTAAGTGGAGGTATGTGGAATGGGACGCATACTAAAGCCTGCAATTTAAACGGCTATGAATCTGTGTTGTGCCTTACCATAATTACTTGATCCGGACTTTATATCGGATTTCCTGTTTTATGAGTATTATGTTATGACTACTTTGTAACTCGGGTTGTATGTGCTTAGATTACGATGATATGAGATAAAGGTATATAGATGAGGGTTTCCTTATTTGGATTATTCCTTCGATGTACTAGTCTCATAGAACCGTGATCTAAAACCATACAATCAGATTTACTCGTCCTTGGTTTTATTCGAATTTCCTGTTTTATGATTATTATGCCACACCTGTTCATATCTGCTCTAACCTATCTGTCCCCTGAGTATTTCTTACTTGATATCATTTGTTATATGCATACTTGTACTCACCCTTGCTCGCCACTTGGTTTTGCTTCACTACTCGCCTGGGGAGTGTCATTTGACTCCCCTGGATCCTCATGTCCAGGTCATGGAGCTTGGAGCGTGTAGATTCTCCCCCTTGCGGATCAGAGTAGCGCAGCGGTAGCGTGGATCCCCAGCCGATCATCCAGAGCTCCATCCTTCCAGGCCCCCTTGTGAGTCTCTCGAGTTTTTCTTTTAACTCGTGAGTGCCTTTCATACTGTTCATACTTGTATATTTCCTTGTATTCTCGCATTTGCGCATATTAGTGATGTGATATTCATATAATATGGGATCACTTCTGGTGATAACTCTGTGATTGTATTCATGTGTTGGAATGTATAATGCACCACTTACTTCCGTGCTCTGATTCTTGTCTGTACTGATGCTTAGCGTATATACGGGAGGGTAGTTCTGACCTACGTATATACGTTGCAGTGACGTCCCCGTATCCGCCGGGATCGGGGCGTTACACTTAGTCAAGTGTTGACCTGGCAAATGTTCTCGTAGGGAGTGCAGAAAGCTTCAAGCGAAGCTGAAATTAGCTTCGCGCGGCGCGAAGCTAGCATAGCTCCTCAGGCGAAGCTACAAGAAAGCTTCAGGCGAAGCTGTAATTAGCTTCAAGCGAAGCTGATGGTTAGTTCTTTGAAGAGCTATAAAGAGCTTCAGGCGAAGCTTACAAGAAAAGCTTCAAGCGAAGTTGTATTAGCTTTAGGCGAAGCTATTATTTTACCCATTCAACAAGGCTATAGAGCTTCAAGCGAAGCTATCCTCTTGGGCCTGCTTAGGCCTCTTTATAGGTGATACTTGGCTTACTGTCTGCTTCACTGAATCAGTAACGTTTAAGTCATCGCTTTGTCTCTGAGGATGGGTAGAACCTAGTTGTCAACTTGTCCATATCTCATCTTTTGTAAATGTCGATAAGTTTGGAGATCGTTCGGACCACTTGAAATTCTACCTGAGGAATTTGTCTTTTTGGAGTGTCAACAAAATCCCCTTCAAAGTTTTCGTAATTCTTCAATGAGATGGTTCAAATTTCAAAATACTTTAAGTTGCTTTGCATGTTAAAGAAAAGGCCACATATATGTGGATTTTAGCTTCACCTTCATGGTTGAAGTCAGCTTTGTCTTCACGGCTGAACTTTGGTAGGCGAAGTTACTTGAGCTCTAGCTTCATCTCATAGCTGAATAGCCTCACTTCTAAGGGACTGAAATAGCCTTATTTTTGAAGCTATTTTAGATAACTTCGCTTACAAAGCGAAGTTGTCTTGTAAGCTCTGCCTAGTGCTAGATTTGCCTACGCTATGAGGGAGGTTACTCTCTTTCCCGATGCTTAAGCCTCGCCTGCGCTTCAAAATTTGAAGCAGTAGCAGCGAGGTTAAGCCATGGGGCCTATAAATAGGACTCTTGCACTCCTTTTCTAGAGAAATTATTGTCTCTTTTTTCAACGAGGCTACAACAGACCGCTTCTTCCCTCTCTTCTGAATTTGAAAACACCAGGGCCTTCACCCTCTTCATATCTCCAAAATCGAGATTCATGGCGTCTTTTTACCGTCCAGGCAAGGAGACCGATGATTCAGTTCAGACCTGCACAGAAAATATAGAATTTTATAATTTAAGAAGAGAATGTGTAAGTTCTCAATACAACCGCGATAGCAAGTGGCTATGTGGGTCGTGATCCATAAGGAGGGACTGACGATGGAAGATTTTAGTAAGTTCTCTTTTAGTTCACTAAAAATGGTTAAAAGTCTTCTTTATTCTTTAGAAAGAAAAGAAAAAAAACTATGTGAAGTTAGATTGAAAGTGGCAGATTGGAGGAGATACTGATTTTGAGAAATAGAAAACTAAGTTAAAGAAACAAATAAAAAGAGTAAAGAATTGGTGATTGAGGTGATCTAAACTAAAAAATTAAAAAAAGACAGAAAAACCCTAAAAGTACTTACTTACCTCTTTGCGCTTGCTTACCTTTGATCCGTATCGACGATGTACCTTGGCTTGAAGGCGATTGAAGCATGACAGATGGGATCTTCCCCATTCCCATTCTAAACTACGAAATGAAGGAGCAAGCTACAGTGTAACACCCCGATCATTTAAAATCCTAATTTAATATCCTAATATTTGATTAACGTGATTAGACAGAATTATTTGAGACGATGATTGAACTTGTTTTGTGTAAAATAGAATTTTTATTTATATTTTATTTAGTTTAATTTTGATTATGGAGGAAATTTGAAGTGAATAAATTTAATAATTTCAAATATAGGTGCATGAATATTTTGACATGTATATATGGATCTAGAGTATATGTGTGTGTATAAATATATACATTACATGGATGCGTTGGTATATTGTGTAAATACAAGATACTACAATTAAATACCAAAAAAATACCATAATTTTATTTTGAGAAGGATTTAGTGGAGAGGGGTAGGTATACATGAGGTGGGTAGATGAATGGTTGGGATTTTGCTTGAAAATGATGGAGACATGTAGCATGAGTAGGGACAAGTGGCTTAATGAGAGAGATTGAAAAGAATTTATAAGAATAATAATAAATTTGAAAGGGATTTTTGTGTAAAATGAGAGGGAAATTTCTCATCCTTCTCCTTCATTTTCTAGGGCTGAAATAAGTTTCACTTTCATCTCCCCCAATCCCTAAAACCCTAGATCTCTCTTTCTCTCTCAAATCCTGTCTCATCTTTCTCTTTCCTCCCCTAACTTCTCTCTCTCCCCTCTCTCTCTGGTGCATACCACGAACAGGGGCGGCCGTAGCCGCGGCCACACGTGCAGCCGCGCGCTTGGCCACCCACGCAGCCAGGCGCGCAGCCACCGCCACCGTGGCCATGCCGGGCGACGCGCAAGGCGGAGGCGGGCGGCGACAATATCTTCGAGGAGGTGAGGGAGTAAATTCAAAACTTTGATTCAACATTTTCTGACTTGATTTTCAGCTACACCTAGATCCAGATTATTTGATGAAATTTTTCTTGAATATATGAAGGGGTTTCCAATTTATTGAACTAAATTTTATCCCTAATTATTTCCTTATTTCCCATGAAATTTCATGGGTTTTATGTCATTGGTAAGCTTGTGTTGGATTGAAGACCAAAATCTCATCTTGACTTTTGGGTTGCACACTAGCAAATGAGAGGTGATTATGTTGATAGCTTTAAGTCAGAGATGCCTTGTGTATGATTCTATCTACATATAAATCACCCACTAATCATGACTCTATGTATGTATAACAATTATCATTCTTACAATCACTAGCATACGATAATGGTAGAAGAGGAGGAAATCTATAGGTGAGGAAGATCCTTCTTAATATTAGTTTATTTTGTATTTCTCTAAAATTTTGAAGGAATTTTCATGAATATGTAATGATCAATGTGTATCATTTAAGCGAGTCTACAATCTATATTTCCCCCCATTTCCCCTGTAAAATTCTCGACAAAACCATCATCTTGAGTGAAATAGTGAATCATCCCTATAGGTGCAGAAATCTGTTAAACAGATAACCTGAGTTCATTAGTGAGTTAGGGTTAAATAGTATCGTATTGTACATCGTTGAAAAGACAATCGATTCTACTTTCTAACGGTTCATACCATGTCCTTATCGAATACCTATGCCTTAAGTTATGACTGAAAATTTTCATGTTGGTCGAAATGGTCGTGCTGCAGAACTCATTCACAGCTGATTAGTTTCTGAATATTGGAGCCGTTTAGTTAAATAAAACCTATCATGTAATATATCGTTGGAAAGGTGGTGAAGTCTAGTTTCTAATAAATCTTTCTTTATTCTATTTCAATATGTAAAATAAAAGTTATTATAAAAACGTCATTAGTTATCTAAAAAGACTGAGTCATGAAAGGTATTTAAGCAGCAGGTTCATGTCTAAGGATCATGTACCCAATGAACTAATTGATACTAAACATAATTAATAAGGAAGATATGGATAGCTTGTATAAATCATTAGTTACCTCTAGTACTCGATAAATCAAAAATTGATTCTTCTTGACGTAGAATAAAGAAGGGCTCTAGTGTACAAGCTTAAACTAGTTTTTAGTTTTATAAATTTTTAATGTGTGAATGGTATGGATTGAAGGTGAAAGGGCTTAGATTGGATGTTTCAAAGCTTGAGGGAATAGCCAAGTTGATTAAGTTGACAAACCGATTGGTTTTGTCTCTGATATTGAGACATGTAAGTCATTGATCCTTGGAATTGTTAGCAGAAATCTTTCACAGTGCTAATAATATTAGGTTCCTCTAGGGTAGGAGTGATGCTTGGCACGGTGGAGTACCCCACATAATGGGTCCATTTTTCGACATCGATTTATATGAATGTTTTTACTATACTCACAATTTACTTTCTAATGAGAGAATAAAATGTAAGTAAGCTATTTTCTACTATTAATTCGACTAGATTTAAGAAATCTATTTGGATATTGTTGATGAAATTAATTCATGCACCCTTTTACTGGTTCCAAATTAGGGAAAGGTTGGAGTGTATAGATATTAGATTCAGTTTATGTCATAGTCTCCTGTGTTGACAAGAAGGAGAAGGTTAATTATACATAAGTTGTTGATCTCTTTCTGAGTTTGACTCCTTAATTTCTAGTGGTGTAAAATATATCCCGCATATTGGTCTAAAACTTCTTACTAGCATGTAATCCCTTTAATGCAAACTAAGTGCATATTTTAGACCAAACATTTAATCTTCGACCTACATTATCTTGATGTGATAGCAAAGAAGGAAGTTAAATGGAAGTATCTCATGGTGAGAAGTAAATTTGTTGGTGTAATAATTATCTATTATTTTAATGTTAGCTTTAGTATGAATAAATTAGGAACTTACCATAGTTCGATGAGACAAGTTATCATATAGCAAAAATTGGACATAATCAATTATTACAAATGAATTTCAGAAATTTTATGAGATAAATAAAGTGATAATAAGTAAAACGGTAATTATTCAGGAACCACGAAATTGAACTTTTTGGAGATGGTAACCAAAATCAGAAGTCTAAATGTGGGTATTGATATCAAACCAAGCATAATAACTGTTGCTAGACCAATACTGGATAACCGACATCTCCTCTAGAGTAATATATATTAAACTAAGAATATGGACTACTTTGAATAATAGATATAATAGATTTACGGAAATAAAGTAAGTAAATTAGAAAACCTAGTGATGGTTTTCACTACTAACTATCCAAACCTGATCAACCCCAAATCTCTAATTTGTATGATATGAGTGAATGATCTTAGGACAACGGGCGAGTTATGCTTAAGTATGAATATTAAATAGATGTGATCATGGACTAGGCTACAATTATCAATTAATAGACCAGTAATCTAACTGTTATATGCCGATTATGATTATTATCTAATTGTTATGGATACAGCTAATTGTACAGTACATATACATATTCAATTGGGTTATATCATATAACCATATACTATAGATAACTTGTTGATGATGGTTGTCGACTAATATGCTTGATGACTAGTGAAGTATGTACCCTCATTTTCAAGTAATAATTCCCACTGAAATAAATGATGTGTGTAAGTGTGAATCTAGTGGACTATTATTAACTTCAAAGCATACTAAAATCTTGGTCATGGATAAGCTTTGAAGTTAATAATAGTCCACTAGATTCACACTTACACACATCATTTATTTCAGTGGGAATTATTACTTGAAAATGAGGGTACATACTTCACTAGTCATCAAGCATATTAGTCGACAACCATCATCAACAAGTTATCTATAGTATATGGTTATATGATATAATTGGTGATTGGAAAAAGTATATCACTGCTACTGACATTGTATATGTTACCTTGTTAGTTAATGTGTATATGATGTTGCGTGTACATGTCGTGTTATTTTTATGCATTGAAGGAAGGGGTCGGCGGGAGCCGGTGGGAGGAAGAAGACGGTGTTGTTGTTTTGTGTATATATATCTTACGAAGGAAGGGGCCAGTTAGAGCTGGTAGGTATGAAGACGGGGTATGACATTGTGTGTTGTTAAATGAAGGGAGGGGCCAGCGAGAGCTGGTAGGTGTGAAGACATGGTATGAGATGGGTCGTATATTATGAAGTAAAGATGTGCTTATTCAAAAGCATATTGTTTTATACTTATCCTTGATGTTGGACTGTGAAACTCTGCCTTGTTATAAGAGATAATAGAATATTATATGATGTGTGCATGTTTACAAAAGTATCCATGCAACACTTGAAGTGTGATACGATATATGATATATATATACATACATAATAGCATGTTTGTGTTTTATGCAGTATTTTAATTAACTTATTGTGATTAGAGCACCATTGTGAATGATACATGAAGTACATATACATGAAGAATTTGGAAATAAACTAAGGCATTAAAAGAAATATTCGATGTATCATAAACTTTGTAAAATATAGTTCAAAGATTTGAGCTATAGAATCTTTAACTAAAGGAGTCAGGCCTTGTGCAGAGTATAGAGATTATTTGGGTTGACTATTTACTGTTATATCATTGTTTTCTTTCCTTAACCACACTTGTTTTGCTATTTGAAGAAAGCATGTTACCTTTTACTTTGACAAGTATAGCATTTTTTAACCTCTTTTTTTACTCTCCTCACTGGGCTGTTGAGCTCACCCCCCCTCAGATTATTATGTTTTCAGATTGCGGCGAGATGGAGGTCCAACTTAGGCTTTGGGCATTTTGAGGAGAAGTTTCATTACTAGTAAACTTGTTATAGATATAGTTACGTGTTATTACTTTGAAAGATTTTGTTGTACATACCCATAACTTTAGTGATATGTACATGTAGCATGTATTATTCTTGTTAGGCATATTTTTATAAAGAGGAGATAGTTTGTAATGACTATGATTAAGTTGGAGATATAATAATTTTGAGTTATGTTCTGGATGCTGAGAGGGGTACTCTCGAGCACATATTACGGTGGATATTAGTAGTGAGATTTATCTACTCTATGGACTTGATATGAGTAGGTGATGCCAAGCTGAAATCTTATTATGACTATGTGGCAGAACTTTGAGTTTGATTTATGTATTTGGATTGAGATAAGCCGTGTAGGCTCATATAGATATGTTGTGTATTTTGGGTAAGTGATTAAATACAAAAGAGATGCTGTCGAAATTTTAAGAAATTATAAATGATTATAATAATCTTTTAATTAATAAGGATGTTTATGCTATTTGGGAATCTATGAAAAACTTGGACCGTTACAGTTGGTATCAGATCTTAGAATTTAATATAAGGATTTGATCTAGAGCAGTTATCGTAGGAAGATGATTAATTGCTAGGGCTGGTTGCTATGTTTGATTTGTATACTTATGTATTGTTTGCACGTGAATATGCTGTTTGATATGGAGGATTCGAGGGAGTAGGAGTTCTTACGTGAATGACTAATCTAGAATGCGGGATAATTGGTCATTACCTTATATTCGGATTATGGTACCCACATGTCATGATTCAAATGTACTCTACTGGAGATGTGAGCTCTCAGTATGAGCTGCCAGTGGTTTGAGACACTGGAATAAGGGAACGATTAAAATATCAAGCGAGTCAAGAATAGCTTGGATCATAAGAACATAATATAAATTGACCAAGAGATAATGAATTTTTGTGGTGAATGATCGAGAAAGATGTTGCATTAAAGGAAGATTTTGTGATATGCAGAAGAAATGTAAAGATTTTATACTTACTCTGGGCCAAGTTTCGATGACGAAACTTTTGTAAGGGGGTAGAACTGTAACACCCTGATCATTTAAAATCCTAATTTAATATCCTAATATTTGATTAACATGATTAGACAGAATTATTTGAGATTATGATTGAACGTGTTTTGTGTAAAATAGAATTTTTATTTATATTTTATTTATTTTAATTTTGATTATGGGGAAATTTGAAGTGAAATAAAATTTAATAATTTCAAATATAGGTGTATGAATATTTTGGCGTGTATATATGGATATGGAGTATGTGTGTGTTGTGTGTATAAATATATTAATTACATGGATGTGTTGGTATACTGTCTACATACAAGATAATACAATTAAATACCAAGAAAAATATCATAATTTATTTTGAGATGGATTTAGTGAAGAGGGGCAGTTATGCATGAGGTGGGTAGATTGATGGTTGGGATTTTGCTTGGGAATGATGGATACATGTGGCATGAGTAGGGACATGTGGCTTAATGAGATGATGAAAAAGATATTATAAGAATAATAATAAATTTGAGAGGGTTTTGTGTAAAATGAGAGAGAAATTTCTCATCTTTCTCCTTCATTTTTTAGGGCTGAAATAAGTCTCACTTTCATCTCCCCCAATCCTTAAAACCCTAGATCTCTCTCTCTCTCTCAAATCCTCTCTCACCTCTCTCTCTCTCTCTCTTTCCTCTCCCAAATTCTCTCTCTTCCCTCTCTCTGGTGCAGACCATGGCCGTAGGCGCGACCGTACGTGCGGCCTCGCGTGGCCAGGAGCGCGCCACCGCCACCGCCGCCGCGGCCGTGCTGGGTGACGCGCAAGGCGGAGGCTGGCGGCTGCGGTATCTTCGAGGAGGTGAGGGAGTAAATTCAAAACTTTGATTCAAGATTTTCTGATTTGATTTTCATCTACACCTAGATCTAGATTATTTGATGAAAATTTTCTTGAATATATGAAGGGGTTTCCCATTTATTGAACTAAATTTTATCCCTAATTATTTTCTTTTTTTCTCATGAAATTTTCATGAGTTTTATGTTATTGGTAAGCTTGTGTTGGATTGAAGATAAAATCTCATCTTGACTCTTGGGTTGTACACTAGCAAATGAGAGGTGATTATGTTGGTAGCTTTAAGTTGGAGATGCCTTGTGTATGATTCTATCTACATATAAATCACCCACTAATCATGGCTCTATGTATGTATAGAGATTATCATTCTTACCATCGCTAGTATACGATAATGGTGGAAGGGGAGGAAATTTATAGGTGAGGAAGATCCTTCTTGATCTTAGTTTATTTTGTATTTCTTCAAAATTTTGGAGGAATTTCTATGAACATGTAACGATCAACATGTATCATTTAAGAGAGTCTACAATCTATGTTTTCCCCCATTTTCCCCTGTAAAATTCTAGACAAAACCATCATCTTGAGTGAAATAGCGAATCTTCCCTATAGGTGCAGAAATCTGTTAAACAAAATAACCTGTAAATTAGGCTTAGTCATCAGTGCGTTAGGGTTAAATAGTATCGTATTATATTCCTTTGGAAAGCAATCGAGTCTACTTTCTAACGGTTCATACCATGTTCTTATCAGATACTTGTACATTAAGTTATACTAAAATATTTCATGTTGGTCGAAACTATCATGCTGCAGAACTCATTAGAACTCATTCACAGCTGATGAGTTTCTAAATATTAGAGCCATTTAGTTAAATAAAACCTATCATGTAATATATCGCTGAAAAGGTGGTGAAGTCTAATTTCTAATAAATCTTTCTTTGCTCTATTTCAATTTGTAAAATGAAAGTTATTATAAAAATATCATTAGTTGTCTGAAAAGACTGAGCCACGAAAGGTATTTAAGTAGCAGGTTCATGTCTAAGGATCATGTACCTAATGAACTAATTGATACTAAACACAATTAATAAGGAAGATATGGATAGCTTGTATCAATCATTTGTTACTTCTAGTTCTCGATAAGTCGAAAATTGATTCTTCTTGACGTAGAAGAAAAAGGGGCTCTAGTGTATAAGCTTAAACTAGTTTTTGATTTTATAAATTTTTTATGTGTAAATTAGATGGGTTGAAGGTGAAAGGAGTTAGGTTGGACGTTTCATAGCTTGAGAGGATAGCCAAGCTGATTGAGTTGACGAACCCATTGGTTTCGTCCCCGAAATTGAGACATGTAAGTCGTTGATCCTTGGAATTGTTAGCAGAAATCTTTCACAGTTAATAATATTAGGTTCCTCTAGGGGTTAGAGTACTGCTTGGTACGGGAGAGTACCCCACATAATGAGTCCACTATTCGATATCGATTTATATGAATGTTTTTACAATACTCACGATTTACTTTCTAATGGGAGAATAAAACGTTCTAATAAAATACTGACTTAAATTGTTAAATCATTGGTAATTAAACTAAGTTATTTTCTACTATTAATTCGACTAGATTTAAGAAATCTATTTGGATATTATCGATGAAATTAATTCATTCACTCTTTTACTGGTTCCAAGTTAGAAAAAAGTTAGAGTGTATAGATATTAGATTAAGTTTACGTCATAGTCTCCCTTGTTGATCAAAAGGAGAAGGTTAATTATACAGAAATTATTGATCTCTTTCTGAGTTTGACTCCTTGATTTCTAGTGGTGTAAAATATATCCCGCATATTGGTCTAAGACTTCTTACTAGCATATAATCCCTTTAATGCAAACTAAGTGCATATTTTAGACCAAACATGTAATCTCCGACCTACATATTTTGATGTGATAGCAAAGAGAGAAGTTAAATGGAAGTATCTCATGGTGAAAAGTAAATTTGTTGGTGTAATAATTATCTATTATTTTAATGTTAGCTTTAGTATGAATAAATTAGGAACTTATCATAGTTCATGAGACAAGTTACCATATAGCAAAACTTGGACATAATCAATTAATGTAAATAAATTTCAGAATTTTATGAGATAAACAAAGTGATAATAAGTAAAACTGTAATTAATCGTGAACCACGAAATTGAACTTTTTAGAGATGGTAACCAAAATCAGAAGTCCAAATGTGGATATTGATATCAAACCAATCATAATAACTGTTGTTAGACCAA
>JAVJIF010021675.1:0-49945 GCA_038442645.1 Agave tequilana
CATGATCACGTTAACAATATACCTTTGATCAAAGAAGTACTATACATGATCATGTTAACATTACACCTCTGATCATCAAGTCAGACTTGTCTGACTGTTTCATCTCCTCAAGGAGTCCCTTTCCACGGATGGAATCAATTTCAACCATCTCTACATTCTTCCTTCAGCAAATCAATTTGATTTCACAATAATCTCGAATGAGCCGAATTCATCAAAGAAGGTTCGTGATGCATCCTTGCAGGACCTTTCTAATGTTTCCACATTCATGTTCTGATTCGATGATCAGCTGTGACTAAAGTCTTGATTATGACGAACAAAAGTGAAACTCCACGAGGAATCTCGACTTACTCGATATATTTCCTGTGAAGTTTGTACTCCATATCTAGACACGAAGATCAGCTGAGAACCAAAGTTTTGATGAAAAAAGGTGACGCTCCACGAGAAATGTCGATCTACTCGACAAATTTCCCATGAAGTTTAGACTTAACTCTTTAATCCCCAGTGAGATTTTAGAGGTCACCAGTGGGATACAGAAATGTTCACTTCATGTGACACGATCTGAAGCCATCAGTGAATAAGGCTAGAGGAAAACATTGGCTTTTAAGTCCAATATAAAATCCTCAACAACTCATCATGCTGAGGGGAATAGCATGGCTAGCCCAACTCAAATGGTAGTTAGTAAAGGCATACCAAATTCGTTGACAACTGAGAATTTGCTAAAAGTTCTAAGGGACCTGATTCCACTTTTCCCACCAAAGTCCCCTACCAATTCCAGTCCACGGAATGGTAGGGCCACAAAAGGCTGTATTCATTTTCTCAAAAACAGATCACAATTGTCATGCTTAAAGCTCACGCCTCTGACAGTAAAACTTTTTCCCAACGGATCTTACTAATATCCCTAGCAGAGCAAACTCCACTTGTCATTCTCTTCAATAGAATGACAGGTCCACTCAAATTGCTGTTATGTTCAAACACCTCTAACAGTAAATGAATCCTTGTCAAGTTAACATCACACCTCTGACAAGTTGCTTTACAAATCCCCAAGCGGAGAAGCTGTCATGATCACTTCTACAAAATCTCCTTCTAATTCCCCAGCAAGAGATTTGATTGCACGTTAATGAATACCTCTGACATATAATCTCTTATGGGATTCATTTTCTAACTCCCAGCGAGTTTCTTGTAGACTCCCCTCAAAGTTTATTATTTTCCTTTTAAGTCCCCAATTGACTCTCTTGGTTGTCACATTAACAATACACCTCTGACAATTTCTTCCAAATTGCATTCGAAGGCAGTACCGATTTCCCACGGAATTTATGATCAAATCCTATTTTTTCCACTGGAATTATTTCTTTTACCGTCATGTCCAGCTTGTCACCTCTGAATAGTAAAAATCCTGAGCTTTGTGGTTTCTCAATCGGTTATATCCATGTTACCTCTCAACTGACAGATAACCAAGTTGTTGGCCCAGAGGCCTTCCACTCTAGTTTTGATGATGATTAACTCATGTAGTTATGTGTACTAATAATCTTGTGATTTTAGTTTCAGATCATTAATCAAGTTATTAGTAGGTGATTAGCTTTAACAAGATGATTTGGAAGCTTTCACATGTTTATTCAAGAGCCCGAGCGTCAAAGATCATATATAGCACTTGCTCGGTGGATCAAGGAGTTTTGGATCGAGTCGGCTTGGAGATTGCGCTCTACAAGAAGACATCGGTACCATAGTTTAGTTTTGTTTTAGATCCAAATTGTAAAGATTAGAATAGTATGATATGCTCAAGTTCACAACACACACGTTTCATGCTTTGGTTTTCGGTTTTTGGTTTAACCGATCTTGGTTTCATGAATAGATAGATCAAAACAAGTTTACATGGTTTAATGTATATTAGATTTGTTCTATATACATGCATGCTTCATCTTTCTAGACTAACTTAGTTTTGACTTTCATATTCATGTGTTTTATGTTTTGGTATTTTTGTCAAACATATTTTGGAATTAAGGACAAAAACTATGATATGTATCTGTTTCATGTATATTGGATTTCTATCCATATGCATCATGCTTCAAAATGTTAAATATCATGTTTTTGTATTTAGATGAGCTTTGGACAAAATGTATTTTCTATTCAAAATTCAAGTTTTAGAAAATACGGTTTTTGGTTTTTGAAAATATTGTAAGATACAAAATAGTTTTAATTGCTTGATATTTGAGTCAAAACTTTTACCATATGTTTATATATAGATGCAAATTGTCAAACTATTTTTGGGGATTTTAAGCAGTTTATAAGAATTTTTGGGATTAAAAAAATTACATGTTTTTGCTGACCAGAACAGCCTGCGCCAGGCTAGGTAGGTCGACCGCTAAGGTTGACCGCACCAAGTAGCCGGTCGACCGTCCGGGTCGACCGACGTGCACGGATACGTGCACGCTGGCTGCCTATTGGGCCGGCCGACCGTTCGGGTCGACCGACTACATGCAGGCTAGTCTCTGTTTGTTTCGGTCGACAGGGTGGTCGACCGGTAGTTGGCAACGGGCAGAATTTGACCGTTGGGCGGTTGACCGGCAGATCATTTCTGGCAGTTTCTGCTGCCAACGGCTATCTTTTTCTGGGGGCTATAAATACCCCATTAGAAAGAGTTTTTCTATAAGATTTTTTGTGCGAATTTTTCCTTACTCTCTGGTGTTTTCACAGCAATCAAAAGAAGTTTTTAGATTCAAATTGAACAATCTATTTGGTGTTTTTGCTAGGGTTTGGAATATCAAAGAAAAGGGTTTTTGGAAAAAGAGTTTTGATTCATCTTCTATATCTTGGTTTCAGTTTTTCCCAAGGATTTTCTTTATGATTTTGATTTCCATTCCATTGGTTTTCTCCACACTTGAGCTACATCTACTTTCTTATTCTATAGGATCTTTGTGTGGGAGAAAGAAATTGTTTGTGGTTGTTGTTTAGACCATCAAGTTGTAAAACCCAATCTTTACTTAGCTTTGTGCCTTGGGTTATATCCCTCAAGTTGTGAGGTAATCCTTGTGTTTGCTTTGTGCTAATCCCTCAAGTTGTGAGGTGATTATTTTGTTGGATTGGAGCTTGCCTCAAGGAGGAGGTTGTGGTTGTAAAAAGAGGAGTTGGGTACTCCTTGTGAGAGTTCTTTGTGGACTAGCTAGTGGATTAGAAATCCTTCGTGTGTCGAAGGCGGGGATGTAGAGCTGGGTGCTCGAACCTCGAAACATATCTTGTTGTTTGCACTTGATCCATTGACTCTCTCTCTATCTCTCTCTTTACTTTGTGCCTTGCAACTATTCATTTTGTGCATTCATAATTGCTTGGCTTGGTTGTGTGTGCATCACTTGTTGATTGCACTTGAGTGTATTGTATTAAGTTTTTAAATTCCGCATTGAGTTCATAGATTAGCTATATCACCTATTCACCCCCCTCTAGGTGATTTTTCAATTGGTATCAGAGCCTCCGCTCCTGATATTTAGGTTTAACCACCTAGGAGTGAGATCTTGGTTTGCTAATCTTCATTTGCACTCATGGATAGCCCTCCTATGTTTGACCATTTTAAACTTGATACATGGAAGGCCAATATGAGTAGGCATTTAAAATCACTAGGTCATCTTGTTTATCAAGCCTCAACTTTAGAATCCTTCCCTAATAGTAGTAAACACAAAAGGCTAATGCATTAGCACTTAGAGCATCTCTTAGTGAACATCTTTTACCGGTGTTTGATCGTTATGATTGGCTTTTGTAGTTTGGAGCTTATTGACGTCTCCCGAGCTTCCAAAGATTATCAACAAGATGAGGAGATCTAAGAGAGAAAAGTCCGAAGAGCATTGCCTCATGGTCCAAGGGAAAAACTCCCCTGAGGTACAATCAGACACTCAATTAGATGATAGCTCTAGTTCCTATTGCTATGGATGTTTGGAAGTTCAATCCTTAAATTTGGAACTTGCTCAAAAGCTTGAAAATTTCTTGGAAAAACACAATCTTTTGAAAGAGGACAACCTTGTTTTGAAAATGAATTAAAGGATTTGTGTTCTAATTTTGAATTGATTTTGCAAGAAAAGGAAGAGATTACAAGTGAACGTGACTCACTTAAATCTCAACTTGAACTTGCTTTAAAGGAAAATGAATTTTTTAAAAGCAAAAATGATTGTGATGATGTTGTGAAAAACAATGAGGTTTTATCATCTAAATTAGATTTTGTTTTAAAAGATAACATTGTTTTGAAAAATAAAATTGAGTCCATTACAAAAGAATTGGATTTAGTTTTAAAGAAAAATGAATCTTTAAAAATTGATATTGATTCTCATGTGTGCCATGCTAGTATAGCTTCTTCTTCTTTTTGCACACCTATTGCATGCTCCACTTTATCTTCCACTATTGAAAATGATATAAATGTTTTGAAGAAAAGTGTTAAATGCTTGGGCTCCACTTTGAGCCAATGCACATTGAATTATTCACGTTTGGAAACCTTGGTTCGCAAGAAAAAAGGTCCATCTTTGCATGCACACCCTACACGGCATACACATGCTTTTCACGGTCACCACCATCACACGTATGCTCATGTGTACACATGTACACATTGTGGCCGAAAAGGTCATCTTGCTAGATTTTGTTATGGTCGCTTACATGTTTAAAATTTAGCAAATAATCTTGTTTGGGTTAGGAAAGATACTAACCCCTATGGACCCAAAAGAAAATGGGTACCAAAAACCACCTCCTTGACTTTTGATGTAGGTGGGAGCTCTCTCATCACGTGAGAGTATTGGTGCCTTGAGGTGGATGCGTTCTAAGCTTAAAAGAGAACCATTTGGATGCTTCACTCTCAAGGGGATTTGGTGGGAGGATCACCGTGGTTTGGAGAACTAGAGATGCACCTTCATCGGTTTTGGTATCGATCTCTAACTCCCGTTTTTATTATGCATGCTTTTTCATGTTCATCTATTTATAGCATGTCATGTCTCATTGTTTATTATGCTTATACCATGTTTATTAGATTAGTGATATACATGTTTAGTTATTTGAGACACCCATGGACTTATCTTTATGTTCTCACCTTGTTTTTAACTAATATGTAAGCTCTAAATCTAATACATATGCATACACATAATGATCATATGGATGTTTATAATTTTTGTTTTTTTTTGAAGTTTATAGTTTATTATGTTAAATGCCATGATTCTTAGATCATTGACATGCATGTATAGCTCTTGAGATCACCCATGTTTTATATGGACCCATATGTTGTGTTCTCACCATTTGTTTAGCTATTATGCACATCATGACTCTAATAGCATGTGAATTTACATAATGATCATTTTATGTTTGTAATGATGATTTATGTCCCATTTCGTGCTTCATGATTTGAATATACGTTTAAATGTTAGTTTTCATTAAGACTAGAATTTATACTTGTACACGTAGTGGGCCACAAATAAATCTTTATATATGTTTGTGCTTGGATGCTTATTTGTACCCATTAGATGTTCTAGTTATAGTCTAGTTTTGATGATTCATGCATTCTAACTTGTATTCCTCATTTTTGAATATGTTTCTATGATCATGTATTTTAACTTCATGTATATGTCTATCTTGTCCAAACTATTGATTATACATGTACATCCTTGAGCCACGTGCCTTCATGCATATACTATTGTGGACTCATTATGTTTAGGATATGTATGTATACTTTAGTTTATACATGACATACATATGCCTTGAAGTTTAAATCGTTTTGAAGAATTTGATCATTTCAATTGGTGATCTTAATAATTTTCATATTTTTAGGTAATTTCAATTGGAATGAAATTTAGTTTTTCATGTGTTAATGTTTTTAAGGAATTTCACATGGGCTTAATTGAATATTTTCCTGTTGATGTGTGTCACATACCACTTGTTCACTCACTTTTTTTAGTTTACTCATGATTTGTTTTCATGAGAGTATGATATGTGCTTTATGGAATTTGAGTGTTTACTGATCATGTGATTTACATGTGTTTCATGAAAAACATTTTGTTTGATTTCTTTCTTGAAGGATTTCGTACTAGTTTAATATATTTTTCCTATAACTAGTTCGTATTCTTCACTATGGTAGAGATTTTCAAACATACTACATTTTCAAACCTATTTTTGAAAACCCCTACCATCCATGGGAGGTTGGATGGGAGATCATGTTCATGTATACTTTAAAATGAAAATCATTTAAACTTGAACCATGATTGGGAGGTATAGCTATATGAGATATACATTTGATCTTATTGTTGTTTCAATTGGTATCATTGAATTCATTCAATTGGTATCAATCTTGACATTTCTTGTATACTCATATATGTTTGTATGTGTGTATGCTTCATTTCAAAGAATATCAATTTCTATTGGTATCTATTTTTCATACATATATATGTTTTATTTGTGCTTATTATATCCCTATATCTTTAAGCACAAAATCTTGTTTATGCTAGTGCTTGAGCTTTAATTTTGTTTCAATTGATTACTTTTAAATTGATATCAAGCCTAAGCATTGTTTTAGTTTGTATTTCATAAAAGGGAGAAAATTTGATTTTGTCTTTCAATTGGTATTTGATTCCCACTTCCTTACTTTATGATTGAAAATTTCAAATTGGTATCATATATTCAAAATGAAAATTATTTACAATTGGTATCAAAATTTTTGTTTAGACATTCAAAATTAATTATGTTTAATTTCAAATTGGTATCAAGATTTTCATGTGTTTTGCTTAAAATTGGTATCAATATTTTTTTTTGTTTGTTTCCTTTCAATTAGTATCAAGATGCTATTCATTGACATATTTTTAATCGATATCTTAATTGATTGTCACCCCTATTTTGTTTTGTTTTTGTTTTAGACAAAAGGGGAGAACATTGTTTTATTGCTTTTAACCCCTCATTGATTCATTATTTCGAACAAAAAGGGGGAGAAAATTTTATTGATTTGGTTCTACTTTTACCCCTTATCGGTTGTTTCTTTGTATTAAAAAGGGGGAGAAGATTTTGTTTTGTTTTGGTTTTTACCCCTTTATTGATGATTGACAAAAGGGGAGAAAGATCTTGAGTTTATATATGCAATGTTATGTTTTGCATATATTAAGTTTAATTTAGTTTAATTTTAATTGGTATCTAGAGTATCTAGAGCATGTTTTGTAATTGGTTTCTAGAGTATGTTTTGTTTTAAACATTTCATTGGTATCTAGAACCTTTTATTGTTTATGCATAGATATGCATGTTTCATGTTTCATGTTTGATATTCATTGCATATTTATTGTTTATTTGTTTATGCATGAGTTAAGGGAGAGCTTCTTTGAAGCTTAACTTTAATCCATGCATATATAACTCCATGAGTTTTGTCATCATCAAAAGGGGGATATTGTTGGCCCAGAGGCCTTCCACTTTAGTTTTGATGATGATTAACTCATGTAGTTATGTGTACTAATAATCTTGTGAGTTTATTTTCAGATCATTAATCAAGTTATTAGTAGGTGATTAGCTTCAACAAGATGATTTGGAAGCTTTCACATGTTGATTCAAGAGCCCGAGCGTCAAAGATCATATATAGCACTTGCTCGGTGGATCAAGGAGTTTTGGATCGAGTCGGCTTGGAGATTGCGTTCTACAAGAAGACATCGGTACGATAGTTTAGTTTTGTGTTTAGATCCAAATTGTAAAGATTAGAATAGTATGATATGCTCAAGTTCACAACACACACGTTTCATGTTTTGGTTTTCGGTTTTTGGTTTAACCGATCTTGGTTTCATGAATAGATAGATCAAAACAAGTTTACATGGTTTAATGTATATTAGATTTGTTCTATATACATGCATGCTTCATCTTTCTAGACAAACTTAGTTTTGACTTTCATATTCATGTGTTTTATGTTTTGGTATTTTTGTCAAAACATATTTTGGAATTAAGGACAAAAACTATGATATGTATCTGTTTCATGTATATTGGATTTCTATCCATATGCATCATGCTTCAAAATGTTTAAATATCATGTTTTTGTATTTAGATGAGTTTTGGACAAAATGTATTTTCTATTCAAAATCCAAGTTTTAGAAAATACGGTTTTTGGTTTTTGAAAATATTGTAAGATACAAAAATAGTTTTAATTGCTTGATATTTGAGTCAAAACTTTTACCATATGTTTATATATCAATGCAAATTGTCAAAACTATTTTTGGGGATTTTTAAGTAGTTTACAAGAATTTTTGGGATTAAAAAATTACATGTTTTTGCTGACCAGAACAGCCTGTGCCAGGCTAGGTCGGTCGACCGCTAAGGTCGACCGCACCAAGTAGCCGGTCGACCGTCCGGGTCGATCGACGTGCACGGATACGTGCACGCTGGCTGCCTATTGGGCCGGCCGACCGTTCGGGTCGACCGACTGCATGCAGGCTAGTCTCTGTTTGTTTCGGTCGACCGGGCGGTCGACCGGTAGCTAGCAACGGGCAGATTTGACCTTTGGACGTCGGTCGACCGGTAGATCATTTCTGGTAGTTTTTGCTGCCAACGGCTATATTTTTCTTGGGGCTATAAATACCCCATTGGAAAGAGTTTTTCTATAAGATTTTTTGTGCGAATTTTTCCTTACTCTCTGGTGTTTTCACAGCAATCAAAAGAAGTTTTTGGATTCAAATTGAACAATCTATTTGGTGTTTTTGCTAGGGTTTGGAATATCAAAGAAAAGGGTTTTTTGGGAAAAGAGTTTTGATTCATCTTCTTTATCTTGGTTTCAGTTTTTCCCAAGGATTTTCTTTGTGATTTTGATTTCCAATCCATTGGTTTTTCTCCACACTTGAGCTACATCTACTTTCTTATTCTATAGGATCTTTGTGTGGGAGAAAGAAATTATTTGTGGTTGTTGTTTAGACCATCAAGTTGTAAAACCCAATCTTTGCTTGGCTTTGTGATTAGGAAAAGATTATGTGAAGTTATTGCACAAATATTCAATGAAAGAGGAAAGGTTTAGAGTCAACCTCGGTGCTTAGATCACTTCACAATGTATTTAAGATGGTTAATATATCCTTTCCAATCTCCACTATAGCAATGGCTATACCGGGTCGATCCTCGAGGAGAGCTCACGTTGGAAGTTTTACGGTTCGGAGTGAAGAAATGAAAACGAAGATTCTTCTTTGTTATTTACACAAATGCAAGAAACATGGAAAAGAAAATAGAAGAAGTGGTTGATTTGTGCATGATGGAAAAGAAATCAAAAGAACTTTAGTAAAGTGTATTGCTAAGAGAAAAGAAGCTAGTAAAGAAAATATTTGGAAGACTTTAGATGAGAAAGTACATGGCTAGCTAACTTTACTTTGCTAACTTACTAAACTCAATGGTGATGCTTGATTGCCTCATGTTGATTCATTGGCAATAGAGATGACTTGCTTGTTTGTTCAAGTATTTTACCGTTTTGAAGATGAGTGTTCCTTTAGTTCTTAGCTTGAAGCCTTATATTGATTCATTGGCTCTCTAGATAGATGTTCAATGATGAACTCTAGGATTGGTACTCAAGGGATGCTAAGTTAGAAGAATCAACATTCATTTAACCATTCAAGACATAACAACAAATTAGCTTGAAGTAAAAAAGTTGTTCTACAAGTAGCATATGTTTGGTGATCCATCTCCATGTTCCATCAAGGCTCTTGTTCTAGACAAGGCTCTAAATGAGGCACACATGAGTCATATGGAGTATGTACAAGCATTCACCAAGGGAAAACAACTCTACTTCCTTGGTAAGTAAAAGAAACTCTCACAATGCAAGTATAAAGATAAGCAATCATTCAAAGAGATAGAAGTTAGCTATGTAAGTTGTTAGCTAGCCATGCAATAGAAATTTAGCTATCCATTACACAAGTAACAAAGCAACACTTCATGATGTAAAGCAAAGAGAAGTAAAGCAATGAAAATGCAAGAAAGCAAAGTAAGTAAAGCAATGCAAAGTAAAACGTACTAGAGCTTGCAAAGAGAAAACGAAGCTTTGATTAAACCTTGTTACAAGTGATGTCACCTCCTTGATTACAAGCTTTCAACAGCACTGACTCTCTCTCTTTGACAAAATCTCTAGGAGGAAGAAGAAGGAGACTAAAACCTAGGAGAAGACTAAAACAAAATACAAAAGTTTCCCTAGTTCTCTCCTCTCTCTTCTCTCTCTCGCTCGTGCAGACCCTGGTCCTCTATTTATAGCCCTCAGTGAGAAGGATCTAGAGCCCTGGCCGTTGGCGCAAAATCTGGGCTCCAACAGACTCCTAACTGCCGCAGATACGCGGGAAAAGCCTGGATTTGGCGGCAAAATCTGGGCCGTTGAGGCCAGATATTCTGTTGTGAGTTAGTTGCGAGGTTGTTATCCACGTGGCCTTCTGGAAGATCGAGTTGGCGCGCGGATCTCTCCTGATTCTAGATTCAAATCTTGGGCTCTTTTGGGCTTTGAATTAATCTCTTTAATTATTGCTAATTTAAAGAGATTTTTGGGCTTTTTCTCTTTTAAGTTGTGGACCTGCAAAAATAGAGAGAAAAGGATTAAAAATCACATTTTTATATACAATATGCATGGTATGGAAGTGGTAAAATATGCAAATATGTATAACAATCACACCCCCATACCTAGCTTTTGCTCGTCCTAGAGCAAAAAAGAAAGAAAAAGAAAGAAAATCCTAACTAATTTATTACACCACTTTCGTAGGTGACACGATTGCACTGAGCACGTGCAACAAGCCGTTAAACCTCTAGGTTACCCTAGAGGAGGAGTGTTGTCTCCTGAGGGTTTTCAGCGGATTGCACCCACAAAATCCATAAAGAAAATAAAAGGGTTAGTGAAAATTTGATCCATGTTTTAAAGATTCTAACTTGAGCTATAGGTTTCAGGTTACTCTAAACTTTTCATTCCTCTTATAAGTGTCTATTTGAGTTTTGTTTTCAATTTAGGTTAAGATTTTAGGGAAAAGATCAAAAATCGGATTTTGCATCAATCCTAGGATATATACATCTATAAATATGAAGGATCTTTCTTAGACTAAGTTCATTTGTTTACTTATATATAATATATATATATATATATTTTTTATATACAATGTTTATTCATTTACATTTCCTTAGCATCCTTAGGCTTTCTAGTTTACCCTTGTAACGAGTCTCTTACCGATGACTCCCAAACCAGACGGTCTTAGGGCACCAGATGAGAAAACTTCCCTCGGGTTCGATGACTCAAGTAAACTAGGCCACGAAGGAATTTAAGGACTTAGCCACCTTTAGGCGTGATCGGTAATGCTTCTTGAGGCATGACTAACCAGCTTAATCAGTGGCTAAGTATTTATTATTTATTTATATACATCTTTTTTTTTAATACATATTATATATATATATTTTATTTATTATATATATATGTAACTAAAATCACAAAGTCTTTGATTAATCCTTCAATATGTTTAATGTATATATCTAAAGAAAGAATTAAAATCTAGTAATTTTTCTAATCCTTTATTACTTAACCTAAAAATCTAACAAAACTCTTCTTTTCACTTATAATTAGAAATCTTAGTTAAGAGCTTCCTTAATCCCTAAATTTCAAGTTTGATACTTTAAACATGGATCAAGAATTTTCTCTCTTTTTATTTTTATATATTTTTTTATTTTTCTAAAAGAAAAGTAAAATCTAAAAGAAAGTAGAAAATCTATAAGAAAGGTAAAATCTAAAAAAAAAAACCTAAAAGAAATTGAAAATCCTAAAAAATAAAAGGCCTAGAAAGAAAATGAAAAATCCTATGTTAGCATCTACCCCCCCATACCTATCTCATGCATTGTCCTCAATGTATGAAAGATGAAATGATGCATGAAATAGGTAAAGGATAAAGCTACTCCCTCTGTCGCTTTGGACCCGATGTGGTGCTAGGTCCAGCCGACTTGATCTCCTCAACGCTGCCTCCATACTACCTAGCCGAGAGGATTGCTCCTCTACCTTCTTTCTCAGCCTCACTTGTCCCCTAAAGATTTTCTTCATGCCCTTCCACATGGTGGACATGAAGGTTCGTGACTCAGTTGGGGGTCCTGCCTCCAGAATTGTGGCTCATCTATCTCCTCCAGGCTTTCCTCCCAAGAGGACTCCACAGGTACATCCTCAGGCTGGGCACTGGGTGTCCAGAGTGCCTGCAAGCAACCATTATATGAGCTTGTGGGTCTCTCTACAGTAACAGGCACTCGGTCAAATGTATTAAAGACAGCGTCTGATATGAACTGTTTACACAGACGTGTGATTAAGATTGAATGGGAATGCTTTGGACCCCGAGTGCGGGAGGAATGTTCAAGAATGGCACGGAAGATGGCCCTATTCAAATAGACCGTGTGGTTATGTGTCATTAAATCATGGATTAATTGTAACACGGGTCTGTTAAAGGAAGATTGATGGTCAAGCCCAAAAATGTTGCGTTGGACCCAGCGTCCAATGCAATGAACATTCTGAAAAGTCGTGTTGGCTTTGAGCCCACGGTCCTGAATTGTACAGCGGACCCCCATGATGGGTATGTAATCTAGCAATGGCAAGGGGTCGCTATGGTGGGGATGAATGGGGACATCAGTGATTTCAGCAATGAGTGGGATTGTGACAAAGATGTCACCGAATGGCATGTGTACTACAAATTGGTGCGTGTCAAAATTCACAGATGCATGATCAATTGAATTATAAAAAGTAGTGACAAGATCAGGGCAATAATATGCATCGTAGTCATTGTTATCATAGACCAAAGAGTACCAATTCCATGCAAGTATTCTATCTACAAAGATGTGCCCATACCCCCCACTATCATTCAAAAGTATGGAAAAATCCCTTTCTACAAACAAATTCGGGGCCATGTATGATAATGGAATTAAAGCAAAGGATTTAAGTATGAGAAATCAAACCACCCCCGGAGATCGTGGGGGGAAATCCAAAAACAGATGTGCAGAAGGCACCCGGGACAGAATCTGGAAGAATGGCTCTGGATCTGCCACCAGAAGAATAAATCAGCCGGCCAGAAATTTTCTGGGCGCCAGAAGTGGCCGGAGTGCGGTGGAGCTGCGGCTAAGGATGGGAAATTGCGGCAGTTCAGAGGATCCAGGTGAAGGGAAAAATTTCAGAGGTCAGCTTCGGGAAGAAGGAGTTTAGATCTGAGGGTAAGTCTGCGTTTGAGGGAGGAAGGGTAGGTGAAGAGAGCATTTATAGGGGGTAGGTAGAATGACATTTCCAATTTTACCCCTAGGTCAAAGGTATATTTACAAACCTAGGGTAAAGAATTGGAAAATGAAGATGACTATAGGAAAAGAGGTAAAATCCTAGGAAAAAGTCTCTTATTATTATTATTATTATTTTATTATTATTATTATTTTTTTTATATTTACAAAATTTTATTTACAAAAAATGGTCCCAAAATGATATGCAGGGAAAACTCGGGAAACTATACAGATGGAATGGTCACAGATAAACTGGGTCAAAAAGACCCAATTCATGAACTTCGTGTGACACGGAATCGGTGGTAAGGAATGGCTTTAAACGTTGACCGTTCACAGTGAATTTGTTGCCATTATTCGGGTCAAGAATCTCAATCGCACCATGTGAGAAGACATTTTGAACAATGAATGGCCCTGACCACCTGGTTCTCAATTTACCAGGGAAAAGGTGGAGTCGTGAATTATACAACAGAACCTTTTGTCCTACAACAAAAATTTTCGGGTGAATGGATTTATCCTGAAAAATCTTGGTTCTGTGTTTCGTGATCCGAGCATTGTCATATACTTCGTTTCTTAACTCTTCAAGCTCGGATATCTGCAACTTCCTTAAAGCACCGGCTTTATCCAAATCTAAGTTTAGCTGCTTTAAAGCCCACATTGCTCGGTGTTCTAATTCAACATGCAAGTGACAAGGTTTTCCAAATATAACTCGATATGGAGACATACCGAGGACAGTCTTGTAAGCGGTCCTGTATGCCCATAAGGCATCAGTGAGTTTGATGGACCAATCCTTACGGTTCTGTCCTACAGTTTTCTCCAAAATGAGTTTTATTTGTCTATTCGTGACTTCAACTTGCCCATTGGTTTGAGGATGGTAAGCCGTGGATAATTTGTGAGTAATAGAGTATTTACGCATCAAGGCTTCAAAAGCCCTATTGCAAAAATGACTCCCATTGTCGCTTATTATCGCACGGGGGGCTCCGAAGCGAGAGATGATGTTTTCTCGTAAAAACTTGATGACAACATGGTTGTCATTTGTCCTTGTTGGAATTGCTTCAGCCCATTTGGAAACATAATCTACGGCTACCAAAATGTATTGGTTACCATAGGACAGAGGAAAGGGTCGCATAAAGTCGATGCCCCATAAGTCAAAAATTTTGACTTCCAAGATGGGTGTGAGGGGCATCATATCTCTCTGAGTGATACGACCCGTCATTTGACACCTATCACATAGCTTGCAAAAAGTATATGCATCCTTAAAGAGAGTGGGCCAGTAGAATCCACTCTGAAGCACTTTCTCAGCAGTTTTCCGTGGACCAAAATGTTCACCGCAAGCTAGCTTGTGACAAAATGTCAAAACACTCTGATGTTCATCCTCAGGAAGGCACCTACGTATTATTTGGTCAGGACAATATTTGAATAAATACGGTTCATCCCAAAAGAAGAACCGCATTTGACGCATGAAATGGTGTTTTTCCTGACTTGACCAATGAGAAGGTATTTGCCTGGTAGTAAGGTAATTCACTATGTCAGCATACCAAGTCTCTCCACACACCACAAAAATGTGTTCGTCAGGAAATCGTCATTAATTGGTATTCTCTCCTAAGGTGCATTTAGGATTCTCGACAAGTGATCAGCTACCACATTCTCAACGCTCTTTTTATCTTTAATCTCCAAATCAAACTCTTGCAAAAGAAGTATCCATCGAATCAGTCTTGCCTTAGCATCCTTCTTTTCCATTAAGTATTTTAGGGCGGAGTGATCAGTGAAAATAATAGTCCTGGACCCTAGCAGATATTGATGAAATTTCTCCAACGCAATGACAACCGCTAAAATTCCTTTTCAGTAGTTGTATAATTGAGTTGGGCATCATTCAGCGTTCTGCTAGCATAATAGATTACGTGTTGTCTAGTATCAATACGCTGCCCTAAAACAGCGCCTATCGCAAAGTCAGAGGCATCACACATAATCTCAAAAGGCTTGGTCCAATCTGGTGCAGAGATGATCGGTGCTGAGACAAGTCTACTTTTAAGCTCTTTCCACGATTTTTGACATTCCTCATCAAATATAAAGGGTACATCCTTTCCTAAGAGAGTTGTTAAGGGTCTTGCAATGTTGCTAAACCCTTGAATAAATCGCCTATAGAAGCCGGCATGCCCTAAAAATGATCTAATGTCCTTTAAGCATGTTGGTTCAGTGAGCTTCGTTATGACTTCCACTTTAGACTTGTCCACCTCGATTCCTATTCTTGATACCTTGTGCCCAAGTACGATTCCTTGCTTGACAATAAAGTGACACTTTTCCCAATTAAGTGTTAAATTTTTCTCCATACAGCGTTGTAACACCAACTTCAAATGGTACAAGCATTGCTCAAAGGAATCCCCATAAATCGAAAAATCATCCATGAAAATTTCCAAAAATTTCTCCACCATGTCCGAAAAAAAGCTCAACATGCAACGTTGAAACGTTGCAGGAGCATTGCATAAACCGAAGGGCATCCTTCGGTAAGCAAATGTTCCAAAAGGGCAGGTGAAGGTAGTCTTATCTTGGTCCTCGGGAGCAATTGGGATTTGATTATATCCTGAATATCCATCCAGGAAACAGTAATACTCGTGTCCCGCCAATCTCTCCAGCATTTGATCAATGAAAGGAAGTGGAAAGTGGTCTTTACGTGTGGCAGTGTTCAGTTTCCTGTAATCAATACAAAATCGAATCTTCGTTGGAAGACGTGTTTGTATCAATTCTTTATTCTCATTTTCCACCACAGTAAATCCTGCTTCCTTAGGCACAGCGTGAACTGAACTTACCCATTGACTATCGGATATGGGATAGATAATCCCATTGTCTAATAGTTTCAAAATCTCAGATCTAACAGCTTCTTGCATAATTGGGTTAAGTCTACGCTGTGGGTCTCGTTTAGGCTTGGCATCTTCCGTCAAATGAATCCTATGTTGAACAATGGAAGGACTAATCCCCTTGATATCAGCCATGGTCCAACCAATGGCTTCTCTATTTTCCCTTAACACAGTCAGAAGGTCCTCTTCTTGTTGTTTAGTGAGATTGGATGCAATTATTACAGGAAAGGATTCCTTCTCATCCAAGTACTTGTACTTGAGATGGTCGGGAAGAACCTTAAGCTCAGCAGAAGGAACCGGATCTATCAATGGTTGCTCATGGTGCAAGGGAAGAATAGGGGTGGCATTAGTAGTCCTTTCAACATTTGATCCAACAATCTGATCAAGGTTGAAGTCATCTGACTCCAACTCAAATTCCTCTTCAGACTCATACTCAACCTCCTCAACATGTTCGCTGGTTAACCCCTCTATCAAGTTTGCTTCGAAAGAGTCACTGTCCAACTCCCTTGGCTGCTTTCCCAGATGGAAAACATTCACCTCCTTTGTCATATCTCCGAACGTTAGACGCATCGATCCATTTCGACAGTTGATGATCGCATTCGCTGTGGCTAAGAAAGGACGTCCGAGAATGACAGGTGTCTGTGCTCTGTGATTTTGTACGGGTTGTGTTTTACGAACAACAAAGTCTACGGGGTAAATGAATTCCCCGACCCGTATTAAAACATCTATAATCTCTCCCTTGGGAATCTTTACAGAGCGGTCAGCCAATTGTATAGTCATCTGGGTTGGACGAAGGTTGCCTAACCCTAACTGCTGATACACGGAAAAGGGGAGAAGATTGATGCTCGCGCCCAAGTCTAGCAAAGCCCTATTTATGGTGGTCTGCCCTATGATGCAAGAAATGGTAGGGCTCCCTGGATCTTTGTATTTCACAGGGATTGGACTATTGAGCAGTTCACTTATGTTGGAAGCCAAGAAGACTTTTTTAGGGACATTTGCTTTTCTCTTTTTGGTACACATTTCTTTCAAAACTTGGCGTAGGATGGGACTTGTTGAATGGCATCTAAGAGAGGGACATTGATTTGTACTTGGTTGAATATCTCTCTTATCTTCTCCATGTGAGCATTCATCTTATGATTTGTGAGCCTATTTGGGAATGGGACAACAGGCTTATATGTTTGCTCATCAACTTTCTCTTTTCCTTTAGAATGGGAAGTGGATGGTTGTGTGCTTGAAGAAGGACTATCTTGCATGGGTTGGATTGGAACAGAAGGTGGTGACACAGATTTGGGAGACTGAGTTGAAACCTTATTATCTACATGTTTCCCAGATCTAAGGATTTGAATGGCTTGGCATTGGCTGGGTCCCAAGTCTTCAACTTCGTGCAGGGGAAAATGAGTTTTGGGATTGGGCACTGGTTGGCTAGGTAACATTCCTTTTTGGCGTTCAGTCAGAGAGTTAGCCAACTGCCCTATCTGGATTTGCAATTTATTCATGTCCTGCTGCTGATTGTCCATCATTGAAGCTTGGGTCTTAGATAAGGTCTCTATCATTTTCTCCAAATCAGAAATTCTCTTGTCTGAAGGATTGGGTGGTGGATGATGCTGATACTGGGGCTGAAATTTTGCTTGGTAAGGCACAGAATTTTGGTATGACTGGAATCTGGGTGGACTCTGGTATGAATGAACATTTGGTGGGTTCTGGTGGTAAGTCGTTGGATGAGACTGAGCAGGGTATTGTTGTGGAAATGGTTGTCTCGGCTGCTCAGGACCAGACTGACTCCAAGAGAAATTAGGATGGTTTCGCCATCCTGGATTATAGGTTTTAGAGTAAGGATTGTAAGTGGGTCTGGTGTACGCGGCATTTGTACTCTCCTGAAACATTTGAGTTTGATAAACTGGACACTCCTCAAATAGATGATTCAGATCATGGCAGTAGGTACAACCCGGATTAACCACAGGTGTTGGGTTGACCTGATTAATAGCAGAATTTTTCCTAGACTCTAGCAATTCAATCCTCTTCATCAATTGTGTAATTTTAGCTTCTACAGCTATCGAGGATTCTATGGAGTGTAAACCAGTTCTGGAATTTGTGGGTGTAGGTTTCTCAGTACATGACTCCCACTGGACTGTCTTTTCAGCTAGGGCTTCAAAAAGATCCCAACCCTGATCTTCATCCTTCTTTAAGAATTCTCCTTGACACATGGTTTCAAGGAGCGTCTTAGTCTGATAATCAAGCCCATCATAGATAATCTGGCACTGGCGCCATTTTTCTATACCGTGATGGGGACACAGGGCTACTAGGTCTTTGAAGCGCTCAAAGTACTTCCAAAACGGTTCATTTGCTTCTTGTTTGAATTGCATTATATTCTTCCTCATAATGGCTGTGTTATGGATAGGATAAAACTTTTTAAGAAAGACCTTAACGAAATCATCCCATGAAGAAATTGAGCTGACTAGGAGATTATAAAGCCACTTCTTAGCAATATCCTTAAGTGCAAAAGGTATAAACCTAAGTCTGACAGCATCTTCTGTTAAATGGGAAATTCTCATCATAAGGCATACTTCTTCAAACTCTCGGATGAAGAAGTACGCATCCTTAGATTCAAGGCCATGGAATCATGGAAGTGTGTTTATGAACTGGGGCTTCAACTCAAAGTTATTTCCATTTGTGTTTGGGAGGAGAATGCAAGATGGAAGTGATGTGCGAATCGGATAGAACTTGTCTTGCAACGAAACGTTGTTGGTCATGACTGGAATTGTGTCGAGTGGAGGTGTATGTGCTAGTGTAGAAACTCTCACAAGCCTAGCAGAATTCGGATCTCGATACCACTCTTGCATACAACTACACAATCAACGTGCACCGATCACACAGGCGGAAAATGAAAAATAACAATCAAGAAAAAAGAAAAAAAATCAATCCAAGCTTTCTAGGTTTCCTGGACCTAGACGACTCCTAACTTTAGATCGTCCACAGGAGGTTTGGTGTAGACTTTGACTATAAGCAAATCAGCCAGGGAAGGTCAAGGTTGGTGGGAGGTTTTCCGTCAGAGACGTTCCTTAATTAAGTAACCAGCAACCTTCGGGCTTTCGGCCCTCAACCCCTTTCCTAGACACTGATTTTACAAAAGTCACTTTCCAATACTTTTCCCCCTTATGATAATCTCCTAAGTGAGTCCGAATGTTCCTAGGGCCAGCGTCTAGCAGTTTTTATTTAGAAGCTTAGGATTGTGAGTGCGTGGGAAAATGATTTGTGGGCTAAGGAAAGGGTGATAAAATCCCCACCTTATCTTTTTTAGGGTGATGCCCTTAAAGTTGATTCGTGCAAGTGTACGATATAACAAACAAGGTTCACTCAAAGCGTAATTAAATCAAGCAAAGAGTGAGTCCTAGTCTATATGCTATGCTTACGTACCTTGCCTCCGGCACTCTTCAACAGTAAAATTAAAGGAATTGAAAGACACGTGCCTAGAATGCAAATGTCTAAACAATTTTTTAACTTTGCAACAAATTTTTTACTGTTGATTAGCAGATATAAGGTGAAGCATACAAGATTTTATGTATTGCAGCAGCTGTATTTTGCAGAGAAGCAAGCCCTGCAGAAAAGTGGTCAGTAGTCAACTCCTCCTTGCCGCAATTCTGCGGCAAAAACCCAGAATTTGCGGCAATTCAGAGGGATCCTGGTCTCTGCTTTTGAGAGCAGAGGCCCAGGTCCACTTATATGTTTCTGCAATGCAAAATTTCCTGTTTCTTCAACCTGTAACCTGCAACAGAGAAGAAGATTCGTTTAGTTCTTCACTTGAAATCAAAAACCGTTGCTCTCCCCGGCAACGGCGCCAAAAATTGATTAGGAAAGATTATGTGAAGTTATTGCACAAATATTCAATGAAAGAGGAAAGGTTTAGAGTCAACCTCGGTGCTTAGATCACTTCACAATGTATTTAAGATGGTTAATATATCCTTTCCAATCTCCACTATAGCAATGGCTATACCGGGTCGATTCTCGAGGAGAGCTCACGTTGGAAGTTTTACGGTTCGGAGTGAAGAAATGAAAACGAAGATTCTTCTTTGTTATTTACACAAATGCAAGAAACATGGAAAAGAAAATAGAAGAAGTGGTTGATTTGTGCATGATGGAAAAGAAATTAAAAGAACTTTAGTAAGGTGTATTGCTAAGAGAAAAGAAGCTAGTAAAGAAAATGTTTGGAAGACTTTAGATGAGAAAGTACATGGCTAGCAAACTTTATTTCGCTAACTTACTAAACTCAATGGTGATGCTTGATTGCCTCATGTTGATTCATTGGCAATAGAGATGACTTGCTTGTTTGTTCAAGTATTTTACCGTTTTGAAGATGAGTGTTCCTTTAGTTCTTAGCTTGAAGCCTCATATTGATTCATTGGCTCTCTAGATAGATGTTCAATGATGAACTCTAGGATTGGTACTCAAGGGATGCTAAGTTAGAAGAATCAACATTCATTTAACCATTCAAGACATAACAACAAATTAGCTTGAAGTAAAGAAGTTGTTCTACAAGTAGCATATGTTTGGTGATCCATCTCCATGTTCCATCAAGGCTCTTGTTCTAGACAACGCTCTAAATGAGGCACACATGAGTCATATGGAGTATGTACAAGCATTCACCAAGGGAAAGCAACTCTACTTCCTTGGTAAGTAAAAGAAACTCTCACAATGCAAGTATAAAGATAAGCAATCATTCAAAGAGATAGAAGTTAGCTATGTAAGTTGTTAGCTAGCCATGCAATAAAAATTTAGCTATCCATTACACAAGTAACAAAGCAACACTTCATGATGTAAAGCAAAGAGAAGTAAAGCAATGAAAATGCAAGAAAGCAAAGTAAGTAAAGCAATGCAAAGTAAAACGTACTAGAGCTTGCAAAGAGAAGATGAAGCTTTGATTAACCCTTGTTACAAGTGATGTCACCTCCTTGATTACAAGCTTTCAACAGCACTCACTCTCTCTCTTTGACAAAATCTCTAGGAGGAAAAAGATGGAGATTAAAACCTAGGAGAAGACTAAAACAAAATACAAAAGTTTCCCTAGTTCTCTCCTCTCTCTTCTCTCTCTCGCTCGTGCAGACCCTGGTCCTCTATTTATAGCCCTCAGTGAGAAGGATCTAGAGCCCTGGCCGTTGGCGCAAAATCTGGGCTCCAACAGACTCCTAACTGCCGCAGATATGCGGGAAAAGCCTGGATTTGGCGGCAAAATCTGGGCCGTTGAGGCCAGATTTTCTGTTGTGAGTTAGTTGCGAGGTTGTTATCCACGTGGCCTTCTGGAAGATCGAGTTGGCGCGCGGATCTCTCCTGATTCTATATTCAAATCTTGGGCTCTTTTGGGCTTTTAATTAATCTCTTTAATTATTGCTAATTTAAAGAGATTTTTGGGCTTTTTCTCTTTTAAGTTGTGGACCTGCAAAAATAGAGAGAAAAGGATTAAAAATCACATTTTTATATTCAATATGCATGGTATGGAAGTGGTAAAATATGCAAATATGTATAACAATCACTTTGTGCCTTGGGTTGTATCCCTCAAGTTGTGAGGTGATCCTTGTGTTTGCTTTGTGCTAATCCCTCAAGTTGTGAAGTGATTGTTTTGTTAGATTGGAGCTTGCCTCAAGGAGGAGGTTGTGGTTGTAAAGAGAGGAGTTGGGTACTCCTTGTGAGAGTTCTTTGTGGACTAGCTAGTGGATTAGAAATCCTTCGTGTGTCGAAGGCGGGGATGTAGAGCTGGGTGCTCGAACCTCGAAACATATCTTGTTGTTTGCGCTTGATCCATTGACTCTCTCTATCTCTCTCTTTACTTTCTGCCTTGCAACTATTCATTTTGAGCATTCATAATTGCTTGGCTTGGTTGTGTGTGCATCACTTGTTGATTGCACTTGAGTGTATTGCATTAAGTTTTTAAATTCCGCATTGAGTTCATAGATTAGCTATATCACCTATTCACCCCCCTCTAGGTGATTTTTCACAAGTCTCATCTTCCAGTCCGGTAGGGACTACTCCTTTGCCGTTATGTCCAGTTCGCCACCTCTGAACGGTAGGTCTCTGAGTCTAGCAACTTTCGATCGGTTATGTCCAAATTACCTCTGAACTGACGGATGCCTAGATCCCTCCCCTTTTATGGTACTCTAACTGTCATGTCCAGTTCATCACCTCTGAACAGACGAGTCCATAACTTGGTTCTCCTTTCCCTGTCAGGGCCAGGAGTTCTTGCTGTCATGTTAATACGACTATCTCTGAACAGCGAATTGTTAGCCTGATGTCTCTTACTTGGTCATATTCATATTACCTCTGAACCGACGAGTGCCCAGATCTAGTTCACCCTTGCAGTTCCTAGTGGGCTAGCTGCTAAGTTAATGCGACTACATCTGGCAGCGGATTCGGTGTTTAGTGTGTCTTAGTCTATAATGTCCAGTTTATCACCTCTGAATAGACGGGTCCCTAAAACCAGATTCACCTTCATTTTGTCATCATGTCAGTTCGTCACCTCTGAATGACAAAATTTCGAGCTTGGTGGCTTCTCAATCGGTCATGTTCAGACAATCACCTCTGAAATGACAGATAACCAAGTCTCCACTTTTTGTTTATTGTTATGTCCAGTTCGTCACCTCTGAATAGTAAAGACTCTGAGTTTGATAATTTCTAATCGGTTATGTCCAGTACGTCACCTCTGAACCGATGAATATCCAATCTCACCTTTCTTTGTCATTATGTCCAGTTCGTTACCTCTGAACGACAAGGCTTCATGTCTTGTGATTCCTAATCAGTTATGTCCAGTTTGTCACCTCTGAACTGACAGATATCCAGATCTAACTTTCCAGTCCGGTTGGGACTCTTCTCGCCGTTATGTCCAGTTTATCACCTCTGAACAGCGAACCCTCTTTTCTTGCGATTCTGAATTTGTTATGTCCACATTAGCTCTGAACAGATGGATTCCTGGATCTGCTCCCCTTTGTCCCCAGTGAATGTTCTCCCTTTTGAGCACCCGAGGCAATTCAAAGTATTTCAAAATCCAAACCATCCCATTGTGGATTTACAAAAACTTTGAAGGGGGTCTTCTTGACACTCAAAAAAGATAAACTCTCAGACAACTTTCCAACCGGTCTGAAAGATGTCTAACTTTTCGGCATTTATAAAAGACAAGTCACAGACAAGCTGATGGCCAGTTTTTGCCCATCTCCGAGGGACAAATCAGTGACTTGGACTCTACTGATCCAGTGAAGCAGACAGTAAGCCAAGGTTCCCTTTGAAGAGACCTAAGCAGGCCTAAGATGCTGAGTTAGTTTAAAATTTAGCATCGCATTAGCTCAAGAGGATAGCCTCGCCTGAGAGGCTAAGTTTTTCTAGATTCTCCTTGAAGCCCTCCACAGAGAGCTAACTTACAGATTCTCCTGAAGCTAATTCTAACTTCACCAGAAGTTTTCTTGATAGCTTCGCATGAAGCTCTTCATAGCTCCACAGAGAGCTAACTTACAGCTTCGCCTGAAGCTAATTCTAGCTTTGCTAGAAGCTAATTCTAGCTTTGCTGGAAGCTTTCTTGATAGCTTCTCATGAAGCTCTTCATAGCTCCACAGAGAGCTAACTTACAGCTTCGCCTGAAGCTAATTCTAGCTTTGCTAGAAGCTAATTCTAGCTTTGCCGGAAGCTTTCTTGATAGCTTCTCATGAAGTTCTTCATAGTTCCACAGAGAGCTAACTTACAGCTTCGCCTGAAGCTAATTCTAGCTTCGCTGGAAGCTAATTCTAGCTTCGCCGGAAGCTTTCTTGATAGCTTCGCCTGAAACTTTTCATAGCTCCACAGATAGCTAACTGATAGCTTCTCCTGAAGATAATTATAGCTTCGCTAGAAGCTTCCTTGATAGCTTCTCTGAAAGAGGCTATCTCCGCATGAGAAAAGTAACCGCCCCACTAAGTTAGTGGGGGAGTTAATGGGTAGTTACACCCATGATCCCTCATTAAGAGGATCCAATTGAGGGGAATTAATGGGTAGTTACACCCATGATCCCTCATTAAGAGGAGTCAATTAAGGAGAGTTAATGGGTAGTTATACCCATGATCCCTTATTAAGAGGAGACAATCAAGGGAATCATAACTCCCTATTGGCCTATAAATAGTCCACTGTAGGCTAGGCTCAGGGTCTTGAAAAGATTCAAGTCTAATAGGCTCACGGTCTTGAAGAAATTCAAATCCAAGAGGCTTTTTGAAGAGCATAATCTTCTTTAGTGGCTTCAAAGCTTAAGCCAACAAGAGATCTACTCTCTCGCTTTCAAGAATTCAGAGAATCACTTCTCTAATCCTACAAGAATTAATTTAGGGTGCTAATACCCTAAGATCTTCCTCTCTCTCAAGGAATCTCCGGAACCAGGCGAGAAGGATTTCCCAAGCAGTAGCATTCGAAGATCGATCGCTCCATCATCAACGGGACAAAGTGGTCGCCTGCTGATCAGATTCCCATCGGCACATTTCCCCAGAAATCTCAGAGGAGATCTATTTGTAATTTTCTTTTTCTTTCTTTAAAGAATTACTTATAATTTCACTCCTCCATATTCTTTTGTAAGTTTTCCCCGGATCAATTGAAGATGGAAAACAGCGGCCGTGCCGGTGCTTTGGGCCAGGGGTTGTCCCCCTGGCCCCCTTTCCCTGGTGCCTATAAAAATCCCCCTGGGGTTCTAAAGATGGAGATATCTAGAGTTTAGACTGTTGCTGTTACTTTGTTTTTAGGAGTTGTAGTTATTTTTATGTTTCCTTCTTCTAGTTAGTTTAGCCATTAGAGAGAGAGAGAGAGAGAGAGAGAGAGAGAGCGAGAGAGAGTATGTACAAGTTGTATTTGATGGTGACAAGCTTATACAAGTAATATTTCTCTTTCTTCTTTCCATTTACTTGTGTTTTCTATTTGCTTTTACTTTCTTGTTTTCGTGTAATACTCCTTCTCTTTTCCTCTTCTCCTTTGTTGTTACTTTTCTTAAGCATGTCTAACTAACTCTTTCATTGCATGGCTAACTAACTACTAACCCACTAATCTCTAACAACTTGATTGATAACCCAAATGAGTCAATAGTGTCAAAAAAGCCTTGTGCAAATGTGCTATGACATCTTAAGACGAGGGTTCTAACTCTAACTTACCTACAAGTATTAGCTCTCTTATATTTCATGCTTAACGGGTTTTTGATGATCTATAAACGTTGCTTGTCTTTGTAAGTAGAGATTTCCCTTTTAACTTTGCCGATAGATTAGTGCACTTGTGTCTTCCCTTATTCTCGCCTTCTATTGGATCTTGATAAGGGAATGTCCAAGTTTTTGTCGTGTAAAGCTAAGTTAAAGAAAGAACTTTCACTCGATTTCCACGTGAATAGTTCCTATGCATAAGGTTTATGCTTGCCTATGATCCATCGTGAGGCTACATCTTCAAGAAGTTAGAGATTAGTGGGATCACTTAGTAGAAAGTTAGCCATGCATTTTTACCACTAAGAAAATCCACTTTTACAAACCAAAAAACCAATTCAAACAATTCTTGAAACAATAATTGTTTTCATTTTCAAATTCTTTATTTGAAATAAAGAACCTTCTCTTTTCTTGAACAAAGAAGCCGCATCAAGCTTTCATCGCTCTTCTTCCTTGTGGATACGGCCCGTATAGCTACTTTGCTACTACGGAAGAATCGCAAAAAGCAATAACATCGACCCAGATTCCTTTACTTATATTTGTGCATGCTTTTTACTGATCAAATTTTGGCGCCGTTGTCGGGGAGGGAACGACTTTATTATTTAATACTTAAGATTTTTCTTTTTTCTTATGTGTAGGAGAAGTACCAAGGAGCTCACTATCACGGGAAGCAAAAGTGGTGGCCAAAAATGTTGCACAAGGATTCATTTGCCCTCGGAAAATTCGTGTAAAAGCGAGTTTCTCCGATTGAAGTACTAACAAACTCTTCTGCAGGGTTACCAAAAACCGCTCAAATTACTTTCTCAAAATTTTTAGTTCCCTTGAATGCTTCACCTTATACATGTGTAATAAACACAACAGAAATCCACTTGTTGCTTAATTGAAATTTGGATTAGACTCTTGCATTTAGGGCACGTGTCGATTTCAATTCATTTCAATTTCTATTGAAGAGTGCTGGAGAAAAGGTACGTGTGCATTCATATAGAATAGGACCAACATTTTGGAGTGATTTATCACTTTGAGTGTTATCTTGTTGTGAATAAGCTGTACACTTGCACAACTGACATTAAGGGCAAAACCCCAAATAAACAAGATAAGGTGGGGATTTCATCACCCTTTCTTAGCCCAAAAACCATCTCCAAGTGCACTCACACTATCCCAAGCCTTAACTAAAAACTGATAGACGTTGGCCCTAGGGACATCTCGGACTCACTAAGAGATTAACCGAGGGTGGAAATTGCAAGAACTAAACTCTTGCAAAATCGGTGTCTAAGGAAAGTGGATTGAGAGGCAAAGCCTCGAAAGCTCCGTGGTTTGGTGTAATTAAGGCCGTGGCTCACGCCCGAATACCTCCCACCAAGTTTTGCCCTTTTCTGGCCGATTAGCTTGTAGTTGAGTTCCTGCAACAACCTCCCCGGAGAATCAACCAGTTAGGAGTCGTCTAGGTCCAGGTACCTTAGACTAAGGCTTTGTGGTTGTTTTTCTTTCTTTTGTTTGTTTTTTATTCTTTTTGATTGTTTGTTGTCTTTTACGTTATTTGTGGTGTGCTGCATGCAAGAGTGGATTAGAGATCCTGTAACTTTCAGATTAACCAGAAACACTTCTCTACCTTTGCATCCAGAATCGGTGATGGTGTCGCTTCAGGATAGGTTTTACCCGATCAGAACCTCATTGCCATCTTGTATAAAACTGCCTGAGGTGAATGTAAATAACTTTGAATTAAAGCCTCAATTCATCAACACTCTTCCAAAATTTCATGGTTTAGAATCGGAGGACGCATACTTCTTTGTTAGGGAATTTGAAGAAGTATGCCTCATGATGCGCATTCCCCAGCTAGGAGACCATGCCGTTAGGTTACGTTTCATCCCCTTTTCCCTAAAGGACCTAGCTAAGAAATGGTTGTACAGTTTGGCAGTAGATTCAGTTACAACATGGGATGATTTCGTCAATGCCTTCTTGAAGAAATTCTACCCAATTCACAAGACTGCCCTTAGTTTAGGCAAAAACCGAGCGAACCATTCTGGAGATACTTTGAACGATTCAATGAACTCCTAGCTCAGTGCCCTCATCACGGTGTAGAGAAATGGCGTCGGTGCTAGATTCTCTATGATGTTTGGATTATCAAACGAAAACCTTGTTAGAACCATGTGTCAGAGAGGGTTCTTGCAAAAGAATGAGAATCAGGGTTGGGATTTGTTTGAGGATCTAGTTGAGAAAACCCTGCAATGGGAGCCAGCCTCAGAAAAACCAAGGAATTCACAATCTATAGCTTCAAAAGGAGGGCTCCTATCCTTAGAATCATCCATAGCTGCAGAAGCTAAGATTGCTACCCTGATTGAGGTGAATAGAGGCTCTAGAAACAAAACACCAGCCAATGTCAACCAAATCAATCCACCACCAATTCACAATCCGGGTTGTTCATACTATTAGGCACCAAACCATGTTTTTGAAGAGTGTTCTATTTTTCGTACTCATTAAGTGCCACCGGAACACATGAATGCGGCCTACTCATGCCGCCACACAATCCGTACTCGCAGACGTACAACCCCGGTTAGAGAAATCACCCAATTTCTCTAGGGCCCAGAATAATTCTCCCAGGCCAAACATTCCTAATAATTTTCACCATCCCACTTATCCAACAAATTTCTCCAGTCAAGCTCCATCTTCCTCATTCTAAAGTTCACCAATTGAGAAGAAATTAAGCAAATTGGAGGAGAGCATGGAGACTTTTATGAAGTCCCAAACCACTTTCATGCAAAATCAGGGACAAACACTGAGCAACCATTCACAGGCCATATCGAGATTGAAAATGTAGATGAGCCAATTAGCTAGCTCTCTAAGTGAAAGACCAAAGGGTACTTTACCTAGTCAGCCGCTAGTTAACCCTAAAAACTCCAATCAAGCATATGAAATTCAAGATCCTTCGATCAACTAGTGCAATGCTGTTCACATACTTCGATCTAGAAAAAAGGTGGACAACCTGATCTACCAACAAAAAAATCCAGTCCACATTGATCTTACTCCAGCCTCCACCTCTGCTAGTTCCTCCCAATCTGCTCCACAAAAATCTGACGAGGACAAAGCTAGTGAACAAGTTCATAAGCCTGTAGCACCCTTTCCCAATAGGCTTAAGAACAATAATAAGAATATGCACATGGAGAAGATACTTGAGATGCTTAACCAGGTCAAACTGAATGTGCCTCTTCTTGACGCTATCCAACAAGTCCCAGCCTATGCCAAATTCATTAAGGATATGTGTACAAAGAAGAGAAAGACAAATGTGCCCAAGATAGTGTCCTTGGCAACCAACATAAGCGAAATTCTGTCTGGTCCCATGTCGGTGAAATACACAGATCTCGAATGTCTCATAATTTCCTGCACCATAGGACAAACAGAAATTAGCAGAGCACTCCTTGACCTGAGAGCAAGTATCAACTTGCTACCTCTCTCAGTATACCAGCAATTTGGGTTGGGCGAGTTGAGTCCAACTCGAGTCACCATTCAGTTAGCTGACCGATCTGTGAAAATCCCGAAGGGGTAAATCACAGATGTCCTTATCCGGGTCGGGGGTTTCATCACCCCGTTGACTTCATTGTGCCTGAGACCCAACCTGTGTTAAATCCACGGTCTCAAACTCCAGTCATCTTAGGGTGCCCATTCCTTGCTACAGCCAATTCCATAATTAACTATAGGAACGGGTCCATGCGATTGACCTTTGGAGACATGACGAAGGAAGTCAATGTCTTCAATCGTGGAAGACAACCCAGGGATATCAATGATCAGACTTTTGAGGTCAATTCCATTGAAAATCTGACCAGTGAGCATGAGGAAAGCATGGGGATAGAAACAGAGGCAGAGTTTGATCTGGAGCCTGAGGATTTTAATCTAGACAAGATCGTAGATTCGGCAGTGGACTGGGCGTCAAGCCCAAGTGTACCTCATCACTGGATTGAAAGTCCGGATATTACCTCCAATGAAGCAACACCTTCCCTAGAGCTAAAAGCCTTACCTGAACACCTCAAGTACGCCTACCTAGGCGGAAGAGAAACCCTACCAGTCATCATAGCATCCCACCTGACTGAGCAACAAGAGGATAGCTTAATGTCTATTCTGAGGAGACATAGAGAAGCTATTAGATGGACAATGAAGGATATCAAAGGGATAAGTCCATCAATGTTCAACATAGAATCTATTTAACCAATGAAGCGACTCTCAGGAGGGACCCACAACGCAGGCTTAACCCACTCATGCAAGAGGCTGTATAAGCGGAAATTTTGAAACTATTAGATAATGGGATCATTTATCCCAGTTTTGATAGCCAATGGGTTAGCCCTGCTCATGCGGTCCCGAAGAAAGCTGGCTTTACGGTGGTTGAAAATAAGCTAAAAGAGTTGGTACAAACAAGACTGCCTACGAAGGTTCGTGTTTGTATCGACTATAGAAAGTTGAATGCAGCCACCCGTAAAGACCACTTCCCGCTACCCTTCATCGACCAAATGCTTGAACGCTTGACTGGACATGAGTACTATTGCTTCCTAAATGGGTACTCAGGATACAATCAAATCCCCATTGCTGCAGAAGACCAGGAAAAGATCACGTTCACCTACCCGTTCAGAACCTTCGCTTATCGACACATGCCCTTTGGATTGTGCAATGCTCCCGCAACATTCCAACGGTGCATGCTCAGTTTGTTTTCCGACATGGTGGAACATTTTCTTGAGATTTTCATGGATGACTTCTCCATCTACGGAGATTCATTTGAACAATGTCTTCATCATCTTGAGTTGGTTCTGCAAAGATGCAAGGAAAAGAACCTAACTCTAAACTCGGAGAAATGTCATTTCATGGTGAGACAGGGAATTATCTTAGGCCACGAGATTTCTAGGAGAGGAATTGAAGTGGACAAGGAAAAAGTAGAAGTGATTGCTAAGCTTCCACCACCCAAAAGCATCAAGGATATTAGATCCTTTCTAGGGCATGCTGGGTTCTACCGACAGTTCATTAAGGATTTTAGCAAGATCACTAAGCCCTTAACTAACCTGCTCGCAAAGGACGTGCCCTTTAATTTTAACGATGAATGTTTCAAGTCATGGGAGAAGCTTAAGTAAGAATTTATTTCTGCACCTATTATTTCTGCTCCTGATTGGGCACAACCATTTGAAATCATGTGCGATGCCTCTGATTTTACCATTGGCGTTGTTCTAGGACAGTGCATCGACAATAGACAGCACGTGATTTACTACTCATGTAGGACCTTGAATGACGCCCAACAAAACTATACAACAACCGAGAAGGAATTCTTGGCCGTTGTCTTTGTGTTAGAAAAGTTCTGGCCCTAATTGTTAGGATCGAAGATGGTGATTTTCATGGATCACTCAGCATTGAAATACCTCATGACCAAGAAGGAAGCAAAAGCCCGATTGATTCGGTGGATCCTTTTGCTTCAAGAATTTGACCTGAAAATTTGGGATAAACGAGGTATATGAAATGTTGTCGCTGTTCATCTATCTCGAATTCCAAACGCACCTCTCATACAAGCTCCGATCAACGAGGATTTCCCAGACGAGCACATCCTGACCATTTTCAAGGAACCCTGGTATGCAGACATTGTCAATTACCTGGCCACTAGACAATTATCCGCTGACTGGATAAAGCAAGACCTGTGTCATTTCTTTGCCCAAGTACGGTACTTCTTCTGGGAAGAGCCGTATCTTTTTAAGTATTGTCCTGACTAGATTATTCGACGATGCATACCAGAGGAAGAACAGAGGAGTGTGCTAAGTTTTTGCCATGAACTTGCATGCGGAGGACACTTCGGTCCTCGCAAGACTGCAGAGAAAGTTTTACAAAGTGGGTTTTACTGGCCCACTTTGTTCAAAGACTCATTCCTCTTTTGCAAGACAAGTGCAAATTGTCAGAAGATAGGGAAAATTTCAAGAAGAGACATGATGCCCCTGAACCCAATTCTTGAAGTTGAAATTTTTAATGTTTGGGGTATCGACTTCAGGGACCATTCCCAAATTCCTTCGGCAACCAGTTCATCTTGGTTGTTGTGGATATGTCTCTAAATGGGTAGAAGCTGCGCCAACAAAGACCAATGACAACAAAGTGGTTGTCAAATTTCTCAAAGAAAATATCTTCTCTAGATTTGGCACCCCCAGAGCGATAATTAGTGATAATGGATCGCATTTCTGCAGTAGAGTTTTTGAAGCTTTGATGCGGAAATATTCCATCAATCATAAGTTATCCACTCCGTATCATTCCCAGACAAATGAGCAGGTCGAAGTCACCAATCGACAGATCAAGCTCATTTTGAAAAAGACTGTCAGAGAATACCGAAAGGATTGGTTGGTCAAACTTAACGATGCACTGTGGGCTTACCGCACTTCTTTTAAGATAGTCCTGGGGATGTCTCCTTACAGAATCATATTCGAAAAAGCCGATCATCTGCCAGTCGAGTTAGAACACAGTGCCCTATGGGCCATTAAGCAACTCAATTTTGATCTGACTAAGGCCGGTGAGCTAAGGAGACTGCAGATCTCAGAATTAGAGGAGATACAGAATGAAGCCTACGAGAACACTCGGATCACCAAAAGCAGGACTAAATTTTTTCATGACCAGATCATAAACCGGAAAAACTTTACCCCGGGAGACAAGGTTCTGCTATATAACTCGAGGCTTCACATTTTTGCGGGGAAGCTGAAGACTCGTTGGTCTGGACCGTTCATTGTGCGCACCGTTTTCCCACACGGTGCTGTGATTGTTGTAGATCCTAAGAACAATACAGAATTCAAAGTAAATGGGCAAAGACTGAAGCCCTTTTTGACAACTGAGCCTGCAGCCCAGCCTGAACTTGTGCTGAGTCTTTTCGCTCCGTCGTACACCTGACCATCGCCATCCACACACCACCCAAAAAAAAGAAAGTGTAATTAAAAACATTTTTCTTTATACTTATTGTGTATATGTTCACCCCTTATATACTTGTACATAACCTTTTTGGAAATTTCTTCTTCTCCCTCTCCCTTAGCCTATTCGTACTTGGCCGGCCCGAGTCGACAGAGACAGTGATATCTTTTCTTCCCCCATTTCTTGCATTTGCATTTACATAACTCAGCATTGAGGACAATGCATTAAATAGGTGTGGGGGTGCTAACATTCTTTCTTGTCTTTGTATTAAAAAAAATCTTCTTAACGAGAAAAAGAATTTTTATAATCTTTATAAAAATGCCAAAGGGTTGAAAGAATTAAGGGAATCTTATTAAAGAATCTTTATTTTAGCCTAAATAAAAATGAAACATTGGTTTGACTAAGAGTTGGGAGGAACAAGAAAAATAACTCATATCTTTTATGAATGCCTTAGTAGAATATGCATAAACCACACACATGCTTGAGATTTAGCGACACAACTCTGAAAAAAAAGTAAAAGCTGGATAATTGTGCCTCAAGAAACATAATTACGCACGCCAAAAAAATATATAATATATATATAAGTAAATCTTGATTTCGTGGCCTACTCTACTTGCATATTTGACCTGAGGGGTATTTTTCCACCTGGTGCCCTAAAATCATCTGGTTTGGGAGTCATCGGTTTGATATGTGTCACATGAGTAAAGTAGAAAGCCTAATGAAACTAAGAATAAAGATATAGATAAACATTAATAAAATTAAATGATATTCAAAGTTGAGTTGAAAAATCCCAAGCACATCATACTTCCACATTATGCATATCTATCTAAAACAAAATAACAAAATAAGTTAGAAGTACATGCTCCTTTCTAAATTCAAAGAAAAACTATAATTTCTTCTTTTATGAAAGCTAAAGTATAGAAGGACTTATGAGTGTTAAACCTAATTCTCATATCATTCGGTCATTTTTACTTAGATAATTGAAAGTTTCTTTTCTTGAAAGGTTTTGCTTACAACTAACATTTTTCATTTATTAGATTTTGTGGGTGCAATCCGTTGAAAACCCTCAGGAGACAACACTCCTCCTCTAGGGGAAATCTAGAGGTTTAAAGGCTTGTTGCACATGCTCAGTGCAATCGCATCACCTTCGAAAGTGGTGTAATAATTCTCTTATTTTTGTTTTGCTCAGGACGAGCAAAAGATAAGTGTGGGGGTGTGATTAGTCTCTAATATTGCATAATTTTTATCACATCTGCATATTTATTTTGTATTAAATTCTGCTAATAAAGCTTTGCTTGCTTGATCCTAGGTTCATGGTGTACAATGAAGAAGAAGACCCTCAATCACCATTAATGGGTGATTAAGGCCTACCAAGTAGCCATTGACCTTATTGAGGAGATTTTGTCAGCCCAGGGCATCAAATCAACAATCCAGATAGTACAACTGACAGGGACCAAAGGGACAGCGCGCAGGTACAGCCGCGGAAACATGGCCGCGTTTTCGTGGCAATACAGGCGCGGCCGCTCCCGTGCTTTGGGCCAAGGGTTGCCCCCTGGCCCCCTTTCCCTGGTGCCTATAAAACCCCCCTGGGGTTCTGAAGATGGAGATATTCAGAGTTTAGAGTGTTGTTACTTAGTTTCTAGGAGTTGTAGTTGTTTTTAGGTTTCCTTCTTCTTCTAGTTAGTTTAGCCATTAGAGTGAAAGAGAGAGTGTGTGTGTACCAGTTGTATTTGAAGGTGACAAGCTTATACAAGTAATACTTCTCTTTCTTCTTTCCATTTACTTGTGTTTTTCATTTGCTTTTACTTTCTTGTTTTAGTGTAATACTCCCTCTCTTCACCTCTTCTATTGTAACACCCCGCTCCCGGAATACGTACTTAGTTGCGTATTCAGGTTTCTCGATCGTATTTTTCGATTTGCTTCCATGATTATTTTGTATTATGAATTCCTTATATGATTGTTTTGTCTTGGATTTGGATTCGTGGATTCGGAGTCAACCTTAATTCGAACCGAAGGCCTGATCCCAGAGTATTACTCGGTTTGGACATTCTGGTATTCCGATTTGACCGGTTTCAGTTTTAAACATCGTTTTCTAATATTCTAGATTTACTATGATTTCTGGAATTTTCCTGAATTAAGTTGAAAATCTTCAAAACCGGTACCGGCCAGTACCGTTGACCGATTCCCAGATTTTTAATTTACAAACGGTTTGGAATTTCCAGAAGTATCTTTAGACATTATTTCTTAAAATCCTATTTTCTATCCAAATGCATTTTCTGGGATTTATCAGATTTTATTAAAATCCGGCCAATCCGGTGTATACAGAGATTGACGGCTGACCTTATGATTTTTATTTGGAAAATGAGATTGAATTTCTGAAAACCGATTTCACCAAAAATCATTTATAATATTTATGATTTTTGAGAATTTTTGGGAAACTTTTCAAGTTACTTTATTTTTGGACCTTTTCCAGAGTTTTCAGTATTTTTCCAGTTACCGAGGAGATTGCCCCATGTATTCCACTTTGTCTTTTCCCCATTTTCTCTCTCCTTCCTCAAACGCGGATCTCTCCTACCTGGGATTCTGCATTTATTGTGAAGATCCTCCCCATGTTGCATTTAATGCACTTCAGATCAAATCCCATCAAGTATCATGACTTTCTCTCTCCTCTGTCAAAACGCAGCCTTCATGCTTTCCCTAAACGCAGCTTAAATCCCTGCGTTTGGCCTATTTTCCCTAAACGCAGGAGAGTGCTGCGTTTGAGAGGAAGAAACGCATGATTCCCCTCTTTTGTTGCCTTTGTTTTATATGGTGTGCAACATTATTTTATCATCCTTTCTCTCTCTTCATTAAATGCTACTCTTCCAAAATGTCTCCTCCTTGATATTCCAACCCTTTCTCATCATCATAACCGGCCAAGTGGCCAAGAGAGTTACCTAACCCCGCAATTTTGTAAAACCCCCTCTCCTTTATTTATTTGCATCACCTTCTCAATCCAAATCCTATAAATACCCCTTCTCCTTCTCTCTCTCTTCATTTTTACTTCTCTTCTTCTTCTTTGCTTCCTGCAGCCTCCAACAGAGAAGCCACCAAGAGAGCCTCCTCCTCTTGCTTCCTTGTCCACCATCTTCACCTCCATATACACCACTTTAACCACCACCAAGTATACCACCTTCAACCTCTCTCCATCACTTTGTGAGAACCGGCCACTCCTTTGGATTGGGGCCGCGTTTCTTCTCCGGCGGCAAGACTTAGGGCCGGTACCCTCCTTTTGGATTGGGACCGAACCTCCCTTCGTTGGACGCAGCAAGGATCACCTTAGGCGAGTGATCTCGCTTTTCCCTCTTGATCTCCTGCAGGTTGTGCGAGTGCTTTTCCTCGCCAAAGACTTGGTTAACTTGTATATGCATATCAAATAGATCACAACTCTTAAAACTGTTTCTGCTCACTGCTTTACAGTATTAGTCGACTTGACCCCATCGTAAGTCGACTAACCCCTTGAAACGCAGCCTGATTTCTTGTGACGCAGTTCTATTAGTCGACTACCCTATTGACCCAGTCGACTAACTCTTCTCTTGAGACGCAGTCCTTGAAACGCAGACTCCTTTAGTCGACTTGCCCCTTGCGTTCAGTCGACTAACTTTTCTTCTGGAAACGCGGTTCTCTGAAACGCGGACTTCTCTAAGTCGACTGCCCACTGTTCCAAGTCGACTAACGCAGCTCCCTTCAAACGCGGCTCTTTGAGACGCAACCTTGACCAAGTCGACTAACCCAAAAGCCCTAGTCGACTAATCCTCTTCTTGAAACGTAGTTCTCCCAAACGCAGCCTAGCAAGTCGACTTGTCTCTTATCTACAGTCGACTAATTCCTCCTTAAGTCGACTACTTAGTTTCCCTAGTCGACTAACCTTGGCTGCCTGCTGTGATTGATCACTTCCTTGAATATGGACTTTATCCTCGGGACTTGTATTATATATTATGATATTTTCATGTCTTGTTACCTCCCAATTATCATCATCCTGTCATGCTATCACTTGACACCCAGCATGATCTACTTGACTTGTGATTATCATGTTTACGGGAATCTTGCCTTGTTATCCTGTATGGAACTAAGTGCCACACGGAACAAAGTGCCACACCATACTCGGTGGGGGCCACCTCTTGAATCTGTGGGGGCCACCTCTAGAATCCATCCCCTCAGAACAAAGTGCCACACGGAACAAAGTGCCACACCATACTCGGTGGGGGCCACCTCTTGAATCTGTGGGGGCCACCTCTAGAATCCATCCCCTCAGAACAAAGTGCCACACGGAGCAAAGTGCCACACCATACTCGGTGGGGGCCACCTCTTGAATCTGTGGGGGCCACCTCTTGAATCTGTAGGGCTATTTCCTGTCATGTCCAGTTATTCCCGTAAATTGATAATATTAAAAAGGGCAACTTGCACGGGAATGGGAGGAAGTGATGGATGCCGGTATGATGCCTTGCTTATAGTAATGGAATAAAATACTGACGGTTCGTGTTAGTGAGATTTAAGGCCCACAGGAGATGCGTGTTAGGGGGACTTAGGGCCTCCAAGCTGGTCCCGGGTGTACGGGAACTACTATAAGAAGCGCCATCAGTTCTCCATCATCTTCCGGTAACAACCCTCGGCTTGCTTATATATGGATGTATGTGTGTTGGGGTGTACATCCGGACACATACCTAGATATATGGGTCAGACGAGTAATAATAATATATGATTCCTGTTACTTCTGTTATGATTCCCGTTATGATGCCCGTCATGATTCCTGTTATGCATGTTGTGAACTCTTGTTATGATTCTTGTTATAACTCCTGTTATGCCTGTTATGTGTTCCCGTTATGGTTACTTTGTGACTTGTGATTGTATGTGCTTGGATCACGATGATATGAGATAAAGGTATATAGATGAGGGTTTCCTTGTTTGGATTATTCCTTCGATGTACTAGTCTCATGGAGCCGTGACCTAAGCCCGTACAATCGGTACACTCGTAATGATGTTTTATATCGGATTTCCTGTTTTATGATGATTATGTTATGCCTGTTCATACCTGCTATACTTGTATTCTAACCCCTGTCTTCTGAACTTGATATCATTTGTTATATATACACTTGTGCTCATCCTGGCTCGCCACCTGGCTTTCGTATCACCACTCGCCTGGGGAGTTTCATCTGACTCCCCTGGATCCTCATGTCCAGGTCATGGAGCTTGGAGCGTGTGGTTTCCCCCTGTTGCTGATCAGAGTGGCGCAGCAGTAGCGTGGATCCCCAGCTGACCGTTCAGAGCTCTATCCTTCCAGGCCCCCTGTGTGCCTCTCGAGTTTTCCTTTCGTAAACTCGTGAGTGCCTTTTGTACTGTTCACTCCAGTATATCCCTTATACTCTCGCATTTGCGCCTATCTGGTGATGTAATATTATTGTAATATTTATCACATCTGGTGATAACTCTGTAATTGTACTCATGTGTTGGAATGTATAATGCACCACTTGCTTCCGCACTCTGATTCTTGCCTGTACTGATGCTTAGCGTATATACGTGAAGATACTTCTGACTTGCGTATATACGTCGCAGTGACGTCTCCGTATCCGCCAGGATCGGGGCGTCACAGGGTGGTATCAGAGCCTAGGTCAGCTTAGGCTCTCACCTCCTCAGTACGTCCAGATGGCAAATTAATGGTAAAGAAATTTGCAACTGGAATGCTTGAGTCCTGGTTATACAATCCAACTACAAGTGCAAAATTATCTTTCTCTTCCTTCTGATCCATTTCTTGAATCCTGAAACTCTCAATCTTTTACCTTCCAGTTCCTTCTTGTTACCCATTTCAACCAACTCAGATATGGAAAGACGGGAACACGCAATGGTCCTAATGCCTCTCAAGATGGGTCCAACAGAGACAGTGATGGTATGATGAGGATACTTCAAGGGATGATGCAGAGTCAACAACAGCAGACAGAGCTTCTACGTCAAGGACTGCTGGTTGCACCCCGAGAACAGAGGCCAGGCAATGTGTCAGATTTCAGGAGATTACAGCCGGCAATCTTTTCAGGCACAGAGAAGCCTCTAGATGCAGAACAGTGGCTGATAGACACAACAGATCTTTTGAAGGCGGCCCGAGTCCTTGATGAGAACCAGGTAGAAGTGGCCAAGATACAGCTGAGAGATGTGGCCAGAACCTGGTGGTTGGCAGAAGAAGCAACACTGGAGAAACCCATCACATGGGATCAATTCTCAAAGGGTTTCTATGAGGGATTCTTCCCGGCAACAGCTCAGAAGGAAATGGAAGAACAATTTATCCGGCTACAACAACGGAATCGGTCAGTGGATGAATATGCTGCCGAATTCTTGAGGCTTAGAAGGTTTGCACCCTACATGGTGGCAGACGAAGAAAAGAGGGCGAGCAGGTTTCAGCAAGGGCTGAAGATGGATGTCCAGATGTTCCTTATTCCTCAACAGCTGAAGACGTACTCTCAGGTTCTCTCCATTGCCCGTGAAGTGGAACGAGGACTAGAGAAGAAGAATGAGAACCAGGTGCAGAACAAGTCAGTGAAGAGACCCTTTCAGTTGATGAATGAGGAAGATACAGTTAGGACAACACATGGTCCGATGATCAAGCGACCATTCCAACCTTCTCTCCCTCAGATTATATGCAATTTCTGCCACAAGCCTGGACATTATAGGAAAGACTGTCGAATGGCTAACGGACTGTGCTTAGCCTGTGGAACGGGAAGTCATGCAATGAGGGATTGCCCGTTCAGAAAATTTGGAAATATGGCACCAATCAGACCAGCACTTCCAGCCCCACCTCTTCCAGCTCCACCACTGAGAAGGAATCCAGAACCCGTGGACCGAAGAGCTCCATTTCCGCCTCAGCAACATGATCACCCACAGAGAGGAGCAAGACCCAGAGCAGATTATGGCAGGGGCCAAGTTCACAACATGGCAGCAGAGGTATCAGATGAAGCAGCAGCAGAATATGAAGCTCAGTATCTGGAGCAGGAACCTTGAGGAGGTCATTGTTACAGCAACCCCTGACCTTTTGTGTTTTGAGTTGGTTTCCTTTAATCCAGTTACCCCTAATCTTTTGTACCTTGGGTTGGTTATCTTTCCAGATATTCCTCCTTATCCTGTTCTCATTGTCCATTCTGGTCCTTCCTGTGTTCATCTTAACCCTGTTTTGATTTTTGAAGCCTTTGTTTCCACCCTTGTCCTCCCTGTGTTCAATTTGCCCCTTATCGAAATTGCGAGGACGCAATTTTTTGTAAGGTGGATGGATTGTAACACCCCGCTCCCGGAATACGTACTTAGTTGCGTATTCAGGTTTCTCGATCGTATTTTTCGATTTGCTTCCATGATTATTTTGTATTATGAATTCCTTATATGATTGTTTTGTCTTGGATTTGGATTCGTGGATTCGGAGTCAACCTTAATTCGAACCGAAGGCCCGATCCCAGAGTATTACTCGGTTTGGACATTCTGGTATTCCGATTTGACCGGTTTCAGTTTTAAACATCGTTTTCCAATATTCTAGATTTACTATGATTTTCTGGAATTTTCCTGAATTAAGTTGAAAATCTTCAAAACCGGTACCGGCCAGTACCGTTGAGCGATTCCGGATTTTTAATTTACAAACGGTTTGGAATTTCCAGAAGTGTCTTTAGACATTATTTATTAAAATCCTATTTTCTATCCAAATGCATTTTCTGGGATTTATCAGATTTTATTAAAATCCGGCCAATCCGGTGTATACCGAGATTGACGGCTGACCTTATGATTTTTATTTGGAAAATGAGATTGAATTTCTGAAAACCGATTTCACCAAAAATCATTTTATAATATTTATGATTTTTGAGAATTTTTGGAAAACTTTTCAAGTTACTTTATTTTTGGACCTTTTCCGGAGTTTTCAGTATTTTCCCAGTTACCGAGGAGATTGCCCCATGTATTCCACTTTGTCTTTTCCCCATTTTCTCTCTCCTTCCTCAAACGCGGATCTCACCTACCTGGGATTCTGCATTTATTGTGAAGATCCTCCCCATGTTGCATTTAATGCACTTCAGATCAAATCCCATCAAGTATCATGACTTTCTCTCTCCTCTGTCAAAACGCAGCCTTCATGCTTTCCCTAAACGCAGCTTAAATCCCTGCGTTTGGCCTATTTTCCCTAAACGCAGGAGAGTGCTGCGTTTGAGAGGAAGAAAAGCATGATTCCCCTCTTTTGTTGCCTTTGTTTTATATGGTGTGCAACATTATTTTATCATCCTTTCTCTCTCTTCATTAAATGCTACTCTTCCAAAATGTCTCCTCCTTGATATTCCAACCCTTTCTCATCATCATAACCGGCCAAGTGGCCAAGAGAGTTACCTAACCCCGCAATTTTGCAAAACCCCCTCTCCTTTATTTATTTGCATCACCTTCTCAATCCAAATCCTATAAATACCCCTTCTCCTTCTCTCTCTCTTCATTTTTACTTCTCTTCTTCTTCTTTGCTTCCTGCAGCCTCCAACAAAGAAGCCACCAAGAGAGCCTCCTCCTCTTGCTTCCTTGTCCACCATCTCCACCTCCATATACACCACTTTAACCACCACCAACTATACCACCTTCAACCTCTCTCCATCACTTTGTGAGAACCGGCCACTCCTTTGGATTGGGGCCGCGTTTCTTCTCCGGCGGCAAGACTTAGGGCCGGTACCCTCCTTTTGGATTGGGACCGAACCTCCCTTCGTTGGACGCAGCAAGGATCACCTTAGGCGAGTGATCTCGCTTTTCCCTCTTGATCTCTTGCTGGTTGTGCGAGTGCTTTTCCTCGCCAAAGACTTGGTTAACTTGTATATGCATATCAAATAGATCACAACTCTTAAAACTGTTTCTGCTCACTGCTTTACAGTATTAGTCGACTAACCCCTTGAAACGCAGCCTGATTTCTTGTGACGCAGTTCTATTAGTCGACTACCCTATTGACCCAGTCGACTAACTCTTCTCTTGAGACGCAGTCCTTGAAATGCAGACTCCTTTAGTCGACTTGCCCCTTGCGTTCAGTCGACTAACTTTTCTTCTGGAAACGCGGTTCTCTGAAACGCGGACTTCTCTAAGTCGACTGCCCACTGTTCCAAGTCGACTAACGCAGCTCCCTTCAAACGCGGCTCTTTGAGACGCAACCTTGACCAAGTCGACTAACCCAAAAGCCCTAGTCGACTAATCCTCTTCTTGAAACGCAGTTCTCCCAAACGCAGCCTAGCAAGTCGACTTGTCTCTTATCTACAGTCGACTAATTCCTCCTTAAGTCGACTACTTAGTTTCCCTAGTCGACTAACCTTGGCTGCCTGCTGTGATTGATCACTTCCTTGAATATGGACTTTATCCTCGGGACTTGTATTATATATTATGATATTTTCATGTCTTGTTACCTGCCAATTATCATCATCCTGTCATGCTATCACTTGACACCCAGCATGATCTACTTGACTTGTGATTATCATGTTTACGGGAATCTTGCCTTGTTATCCTGTATGGAACTAAGTGCCACACGGAACAAAGTGCCACACCATACTCGGTGGGGCCCACCTCTTGAATCTGTGGGGGCCACCTCTAGAATCCATCCCCTCAGAACAAAGTGCCTCACGGAACAAAGTGCCACACCATACTCGGTGGGGGCCACCTCTTGAATCTGTGGGGGCCACCTCTAGAATCCATCCCCTCAGAACAAAGTGCCACACGGAACAAAGTGCCACACCATACACGGTGGGGGCCACCTCTTGAATCTGTGGGGGCCACCTCTTGAATCTGTAGGGCTATTTCCTGTCATGTCCAGTTATTCCCGTAAATTGATAATATTAAAAAGGGCAACTTGCACGGGAATGGGAGGAAGTGATGGATGCCGGTATGATGCCTTGCTTATAGTAATGGAATAAAATACTGACGGTTCGTGTTAGTGGGATTTAAGGCCCACAGGAGATGCGTGTTAGGGGGACTTAGGGCCTCCAAGCTGGTCCCGGGTGTACGGGAACTACTATAAGAAGCGCCATCAGTTCTCCATCATCTTCCGGTAACAACCCTCGGCTTGCTTATATATGGATGTATGTGTGTTTGGGGTGTACACCCGGACACATACCTAGATATATGGGTCAGACGAGTAATAATAATATATGATTCCTGTTACTTCTGTTATGATTCCCGTTATGATGCCCGTCATGATTCCTATTATGCATGTTGTGAACTCTTGTTATGATTCTTGTTATAACTCCTGTTATGCCTGTTATGTGTTCCCGTTATGGTTACTTTGTGACTTGTGATTGTATGTGCTTGGATCACGATGATATGAGATAAAGGTATATAGATGAGGGTTTCCTTGTTTGGATTATTCCTTCGATGTACTAGTCTCATGGAGCCGTGACCTAAGCCCGTACAATCGGTACCACTCGTAATGATGTTTTATATCGGATTTCCTGTTTTATGATGATTATGTTATGCCTGTTCATACCTGCTATACTTGTATTCTAACCCCCTGTCTTCTGAACTTGATATCATTTGTTATATATACACTTGTGCTCATCCTGGCTCGCCACCTGGCTTTCGTATCACCACTCGCCTGGGGAGTTTCATCTGACTCCCCTGGATCCTCATGTCCAGGTCATGGAGCTTGGAGCGTGTGGTTTCCCCCTGTTGCTGATCAGAGTGGCGCAGCAGTAGCGTGGATCCCCTGACCGTTCAGAGCTCTATCCTTCCAGGCCCCCTGTGTGCCTCTCGAGTTTTCCTTTCGTAAACTCGTGAGTGCCTTTTGTACTGTTCACTCCAGTATATCCCTTGTACTCTCGCATTTGCGCCTATCTGGTGATGTAATATATTGTAATATTTATCACATCTGGTGATAACTCTGTAATTGTACTCATGTGTTGGAATGTATAATGCACCACTTGCTTCCGCACTCTGATTCTTGCCTGTACTGATTCTTAGCGTATATACGTGAAGGTACTTCTGACTTGCGTATATACGTCGCAGTGACGTCTCCGTATCCGCCAGGATCGGGGCGTCACATCTATTTTGTTGTTTCTTTTCTTAAGCATGTCTAACTAACTCTTTCATTACATGGCTAACTAACTACTAGCCCACTAATCTCTAGCAACTTGATTGACAACTCAAATGAGTCAATAGTGTCAAACAGGCTTATGCAAACGAGAGCTATGACATCTTAAGACGAGGGTTCTAACTCTAACTTACCTACAAGTATTAGCTCTCTTATATTTCATGCTTAACGGGTTTCTGATGATCTATAAACTTTGCTTGTCTTTGTAAGTAGAGATTTTCCTTTTAACTTTGCCGATACCATTAGTGCACTTGTGTCTTCCCTTATTCTCGCCTTCTATTGGATCTTGATAAGGGAATGTCCGATTTTTTGCCGTGTAAAGCTAAGTTAAAGGAAGAACTTTCACTCGATTTTCACATGAATAGTTCCTATGCATAAGGGTTATACTTGCCTATGATCCATCATGAGGCTATATCTTCAAGAAGTTAGAGATTAGTGGGAGCACTTAGTAGAAAGTTAGCCATGCGTTTTTACCACTAAGAAAATCCACTTTTACAAACCAACAAACCAATTCAAACAATTCTTGAAACAATACTAGTTTTTATTTTCAAATTCTTTATTTGAAAGAAATAACCTTCTCTTTTCTTGAACAAAGAAGCCACATCAAGCTTTCATCGCTTTCCCTCCTTGTGGGTACAACCCGTATAGCCACTTTGCTACTACGGAAGAATCACAAAAGCAGTAACATCGACCCACGTTCCTTTACTTATTTTTGTGCATGTTTTTTGCTGATTAGTACTAACAAAAGATCTTTTGCAGGATTGCCGAAAATCGCTCAAATTGCTTGTTGGACATATTTCGATGAAGACGTTTGTGAAGATCAAATTCATTTGGAGCTCTAACACATGACGAATCAAGAGTCCTACATGATCAAGATGTGCCAAGGAGAGTTGATAGAGTGTGGTTTGTAAAGTTGAAATAGCATGTAAAAGCCTTGACACAAACACACACTTCATTGGTCCATTAGTCGACTTGATGTCCATTATAAGTCGACTAACCAATGTGTAGTCGACTAACCCAGTTACCCAAGTCGACTAATCCTGTGTCCTGAATCTGACCCAACTCTCTGTTTGATTATTAGTCGACCGACAGTCAATATAGTCGACTAATAGACTTTTCTAGTCGACTAATCCAAGTCCCCTAGTCGACTAATCCCTAGTCAAGTCGACTAGTTGTTAGTTGCAGTCGACTTGAAGTAGTTATCCAGAAAACTGTCAGGCCAATGTCTCTTGACTAGTCGACTTATAGCCAAACCTAGTCGACTAATAGAAGGATTTTTGCCTAGTCTAGTCGACTAACTCCATGGGCAAGTCGACTATAGGCAGTTTCTGACTGTTGGACAGTTTTTGACTGTTGGTCTTTTGCGCAACGAATTCAAACGTCCCTATCATTTGAATTGCTCCTATAACTCCCTAACTAACCCTAGTCTTCAGCTATAAATAGGGAAGTTATACCAAAGGCCAATTGCTAAGAGTTTTTATCAGTTTTCCAAAGCCAAAAATCTGAAAACCTGAAAACTATTTTTCCAAACTTCTGTTCTTCACTAAAAGACATTTCCATTGTGAAGTTCTCTGAAGTTCTTGTTTCCTATACTAGATCTTGTCCACATACACATTCAGTATCAAGGCTTATAGGATAAAAGAGTTGTAATTCTCAAAGTGATCACGGGAGGCTTCTTGGTTGTAGAGGCAGTTGTACAAGGTGAAAGGTATTCTCTTGGTGGAAGAGAAGGTGTTCTCTTGGTGGAAGAGAAGGTGTATACATTTGGCAAAGGGGATTTGTCAAGTGGTGTACATGGTGTATTGATTTTGGGTTGCAAAATCAAGGTTAAGGAAAATCTCAAGCGGGTGGCTTGGGGACTGGATGTAGGTCACAAGGACCGAACCAGGATAAATCTCTTTGTTTGCGTTTGTCAACTTTTTTGAGATTTGATTTCCTTTTTTGCAAGTTACTTCTTTGATTAACGATTAATCCTTCTTGTTTTAGTGTTATGTTGACTTGTGTATTTTAGATCATTGTTGCCAACAGAGATAGTTCCGCATTTATCAATATCTCGGGGACCAACATTGCTTTCTCAAATTTTAGTTCATTTGAATGCCTCACCTTATACACTTGTAATAAACTCAACAGAAATACATTTGTTGCTAAATTAAAATCGAATTAGATTCTTGCATTTAGGGCACGTGTCTATTTCAATTCATTTCAATTTCTGTTAAAGAGTGCTGGAGAAAAGGTACGTATGCATTCATATAGAATAGGACAAACATTTTGGAATGATTTATTGCTTTAAGTGTTATCTTGTTGTGAATAAACTGTACACTTACAAAATTGACATTAAGGGCAAAATTCAAATAAACAAGATAGGTGGGGATTTCATCACCCTTCCTTAGCCCAAAAACCATCTCAAAGTGCACTCAAAACCCAAGCCTTACTAAAAATTGATAGACGTTGGCCGTAGGGACATCTCAGACTCATTAAGAGATTAGCCGAGGGTGAAAATTGCAAGAACTATACTCTTGCAAAATCGGTGTCTAAGGAAAGTGGATTGAGAGGTAAAGCCTCGAAAGCTCCATGGTTTGGCGTAATTAAGGCCCGTGGCTGACGCCCGAATACCTCCCACCGAGTTTTGCCCTTTCCTGGCCGATTAGCTGGTCGTCAAGTTCCTACAACAACCTCCCCCGGAGAATCGACCAGTTAGGAGTCGTCTAGGTCCAGGTACCTTAGACTAAGGCTTAGTGGTTATTTTTTTTTCTTTTGTTTGTTTTTTTATTCTATTCGATTGTTTGTAGTCAATACGTTGTTTGTGGTGTGCTGCATGCAAGAGTGGATTAGAGATCCTGTAACTTCCTGATTAACTAGAACACTTCTCTACCCTTGCATCCAGAACCAGTGATGGCGTCGCTTCAGGACAGGTTTTACCGATCAGAATCCCATTGTCATCTTGTTTAAAACTGCCTGAGGCAAATGGAAATAACTTTGAATTAAAGCCTCAATTCATCAACACTCTTCCAAAGTTTCATGGTTTAGAATTGGAGGACGTATACTTCTTTGTTAGGGAATTTGAAGAAGTATGCCTCATGATGCGCATTCCCCAGCTAGGAGACGATGCCGTTAGGTTACTTTCATTCCCTTTTCCCTAAAGGACCTAGCTAAGAAATGGTTGTTCAGTTTGGCGGTAGATTCAGTTACAACGTGGGATGATTTCGTCAAGGTCTTCTTGAAGAAATTCTACCCAATTCACAAGACTGCCCTCTTCAGAAAGAACATCATGAGTTTAGGCAAGAACCGAGCGAACTATTTTAGAGATACTTTGAACGATTCAAAGATCTCCTAGCTCACTGCCCTCATCACGGTGTGGAAAAATGGCGTTAGTGCTAGATTCTCTATGATGGTTTAGATTATCAAATGAAAATCCTATTAGAAACCATGTGTCAGGGAGGGTTTTTGCAAAAGAATGAGAATTAGGGTTGGGATTTATTTAAGGATTTAGCTGAGAAAACCCTGGAGTGGGAGCCAGTTTAAAAAAAACCAAGGAATTCACAGTCATAGCTTCAAAGGAGGGCTCCTATCCTTAGAATCATCCATAACTGCAGAGGCTAAGATTGCAACCCTGATGAGAAGAATAGAGGCTCTAAAATAAAAGAGCTAGCCAATGTCAACCAAATTAACCCTCCACCAATTCACAATCTGGGTTGTTCATACGGTCAGGCACCAAACCATGTCTTTGAAGAGTGCCCTATTTTTTAGACTCACCAAGTGTCGTCGAAATACATGAATGTGGACTACTCACGGCCACCGCATAATCCTTACTCGCAAACGTACAATCCCAGTTAGAGGAATCACCAAATTTCATTGGGGCCAAGAACAATCCTCCCAGGCCTAATTTCTCAAACAATTTCCACCATCCCAATCCTCCACCAATTTTCTCAGTCAAGCTCTATCTTCCTCCTTCTAAAGTTCACCAATGGAAAAGAAATTCAGTAAATTGGAAGAGAGCATGGAGACTTTTATGAAGTCCCAAGCCGCCTTCATGCAAAATCAGGGACAAGCACTGAACAACCATTTACAGGCCATATCGAGATTGGAAATGCAGATGAGCCAATTAACTAGCTCTCTAAGTAAAAGACCAAAGGTACTTTACCTAGTCAGCCGCTAGTTAACCCTAAGAACTCCAATCAAGCGTATGAAATTCAGGATCCAGTCCAATGTTGTTCATACACTTCGATCTGGAAAGAAGGTGGACAACCAGGTCTACCAACAGAAAAATCTTGTCCACATCAATCCTACTCCTGCCTCCACCTCTGCTAGCTCCTCCCAATCTGCTCCACAAACATCTAACGAGGATAAAGCTGCTGAACAAGTTCATAAGCCTGTAGCACCCTTTCCCAATAGGCTTAGGAACAATAATAAGAATATACACATGGAGAAGGTACTTGAGATGTTAACCATGTCAAACTGAATGTGCCTCTTCTTGACGCTATCCAACAAGTCCCAGCCTAAGCCAAATTTTTAAGGATATGTGTACGAAGAAGAGAAAGACGAATGTCCCACAATTTCCAGCACCATAGGACAAACAGAAATTAGCAGAGCACTCCTTGACCTGGGAGCAAGTATCAACTGGCTACCTCTCTCAGTGTACCAGCAACTTGGGTTAGGTGAGCTGAGCCAACTCGGTCACCATTAAGTTAGCTGACCGATCTGTGAGTATCCCGAAGAGGGAAATCACAGATGTCCTTTCCGGGTGAGGGATTTCATCATCCTGTTGGTTTCATTGTGCTTGAGAAATAATCTGTGTCAAATCTGTGGTCTCCGATGCTGGTCATCTTAGGATGCCCATTCCTTACTACAACCAATGCCATAATCAACTGTAGGAACGGGTCCATGCGATTGATCTTTGGAGACATGACGAAGGAAGTCAATGTCTTCAATCTTGGAAGACAGCCTAGGGATGTAAATGATCAGACTTTTGAGGTCAATTCATTGAAAATTTGACCAATGAGCATGAAGAGAGTATGGAGATGGAAACGGAGAGCGAGTTTGATCTAGACTCGGAGGATTTCAACCTAGACCAGATCGTAGATTCGGCAGTGGACTGGGCATCAAGCCCAAGTGTACCTCATCACATGATTGAAAGTTCAGATATTACCTTCAATGAAGAACACCTTCCCTAGAGCTAAAAGCCTTACCTGAACACTTCAAGTACGCCTACCTGGGTGGAAAAGAAACCCAGCCAGTCATCATAGCATCCCACCTAACTAAGCAACAAGAGGACAGCTTAATGTTTATTCTGAAGAGACATAGGGAGGCCATTGGATGGACGATAAAGGATATCAAGGGGATAAGTCAACATAGTTCAACATAGAATCCATTTAACCGAGAAGCGATTCCTAGGAGGGACCCACAACACAGGCTTAACCCACTCATGCAAGGGTAGTAAAAGTGGAAATTTTGAAACTATTAGACAATGGGATCATTTATCCTATTTCTGATAGCCAATAGGTTAGGCCGTTCATGCGGTCCTGAAGAAAGCTGGCTTTAGGTGGTTGAAAATGAGCAAAAAGTGTTGGTACAACAAGACTGCTACCAAGGTTCATGTTTGTATCGACTACAGAAAGTTGAATGCAGCTACCCGTAAAGACCACTTCCATGAACTTGTATGCGGCGGACACTTCGGTCCCCGCAAACTGTAGAGAAGTTTACAAAGTGGGTTTTATTAGCCCACTTTGTTTAAAGACTCATTCCACTTTTGTAAGTCATGTGCTAATTGTTAGAAGATTGGGAAAATTTTAAGAAGAGACATGATGCCCCAAAACCGATTCTTGAAGTTGAAATTTTTGATGTTTGGGATATCGACTTCATGGGACCATTCCGAAATTCCTTTAGCAACGTTCATCTTGATTGCTGTGGACTATGTCTCTAAATAAGTAGAAGTTGTGCCTACAAAGATCAATGACATAAAGTGGTTGTTAAATTTCTCAAAAAAAACATCCTCTCCCGATTTGGCACCACCAGAGCGATAATTAGTGATAATTGATCGCATTTCTGTAATAGAGTTTTTGAAGCTCTGATGTGAAAATATTCCATCAATCACAAGTTATCCACTCCATATCATCCCCAGACAAATGGGCAGGTCGAAGTCTCCAATCGATAAATCAAGCTCATTTTGGAAAAGACTGCCGGCAAAACCGAAAGGATTGGTCGGATCTCAAACTCATGATGCTTGTGGGCTTACCGCACTGCTTTTAAGACAGTCCTGGGGATGTCTCCTATAGAATCATATCGAAAAAGCTTATCATCTACCAGTCGAGTTAGAACACCATGCCCTCTGGCTATTAGGCAACTCAATTTTGATCTGACTAGGTCGGTGAGCTAAGGACTGCAGATCTCAGAATTAGAGGAGATACGGAATGAAGCCTACGAGAACGCTCGGATTACCAAAAGCAGGACTAAACTTTTTCATGACCAGATCATAAACTGGAAAAACTTACCCCGGGAGACAAGGTTCTGTTGTGCAACTCGAGGCTTCCCATTTTCGCGGGAAGCTGAAGACTCGTTGGTCTGGAGACCATTCATTGTGCGCACCATCTTCCCACACGGTGCTGTGAATATTGTCGATCCTAAGAAACAGTACAGAATTCAAAGTGAACGGGTAAAGACTGAAGCCATTCTTGACCACTGAGCCTGTGTCACAG